>JANZLC010055436.1:0-14580 GCA_026413385.1 Erythroxylum gracilipes
TTCTTTTTTAAGTTTCAGAAGTTGAGTTTTAGAGTTTAAAGAAGCTTTTGAGTTTGTTCTGTTTTCCTTTGAAAAAACCTGATACTAGTTATTTGAGAGTGAACATCGAAATTCCAACATATATCGTTTTTAGTTTCAGTCCATTCTGTTCAACTAGCTTTGTGTCTTCTGTTTTTTTTTTCCAGCAGCTATCACTTTGACTTGTATAACAGTAGTAGAAGAACTATCGTTCATGTTTTGTTTTGACAATATCGAAAACCAGCTTTTGAGAAGTCTTGTTTCCAGAATTTCCATAGTACTCGCAAGTCTCATTTCTTGTTCTAAGCATCATCCTTTTATGTCCTTCATATTCTATTACTCCTTCTGAATTTGAGTTTCCTTGGAAAACACACAGCCGAAGTGGTTTTGCACATTCAGTGTTGACAATTGAAATTTCACTGTTCCATTGGTTCACTGTTCATTCTGATACAACAAGAGCTATTTTATTCTTCAATTTACACAAAATTTCTGTCATACATTCCCTGATTAGTGAGAGGCTTGAGTTAGAGTTTTCAAGGAGCGACCTACAATCAAGTTACTAGGCTGAGGAGATCGAAGCTGCAACCTTTGGCTATTGAAGGCTGAAGTGGACTGCACACCAAGTGTTTGACAGAAGGTTCCAGCCAACATTGAACTTCAACAGGTTCTGTGCTGAAGTTTCCATCTTCATACCTTGGTGGAGGCCTCTTCAACACAGTGTTACTTGGAAAATGCACCATAAGAATATCTCAAATACTAAATTGATGTTATATTGTAGTTACGCTTCAAATTATCATCGTAATTTGTTATAATTATGGCCGTCTTAATTTGAATCTTTAATCTCAAAGAAGAGATTTAGATGTAGTTTTATGCTGAGAAAGTGGTTGGAGGAAAAAAGATATAGTTCTGTGGAAAATATTGCTCAACATGATCGTCACGTAAATCAATATGAAAAAGTTCAGTAAATTTGAGAGACGGAAACAGAAAATTAAAAACCGCATCAGAACCAAACACAAACAGGCCTTCAGTAAAAGAAAAGTAGAATTCAAAGCTTCCCCTGAACATTTGGTAGTGGAGATTACTCAGACTTTAATGGTTAAACAAGAAAACATCAAAACCTAAAGTAGTTAATCACTGCAGCTACTGTTGCACACACAGTACCTAGACAAGCAAATCCAAGCTTCTCTACTTAATCAAAATTTTACCTTTTCAAGTACAAAATTCCCAAAGTAGTCTTTTACATCCAGTTTGCTCAGTGGAAAGAAAGCTTCACAATACAAATTATGACAGAACAAAAGAGAAACGAAAAGCAAACATTTACTTGGTTGACATAAAACTAGCTAAACCAAGAAGAGGAATCACATGTTGTTCTAATGCAATGAATAGGCTGTTAAAGAGTTACCTCATTGTCCACCTGATAACTCGATGGCATCCTGATTTAATGAATCTTCGCCCCATTCAAATCTTCTCTGCAATCTTTCGTACTCCTGTCGACTTGTAACTTCAACATTCTGCCATGTAAGCTAATCGTGACACATGATCTACTGTTGCTTTTGTTTCTGTGCATTGAATTTGTTAGAGTGTCCCATATTGCCTAGACATGAAAATGTTAAAGGGTTTATAAGTGGTAAGGGTCAACTATCTAAACAACTAGTTCTAGTTATTTGGACAATAGTTGACCCAAGCCCAATTCTTAATAGTGGACTCTACATTTTTCCCATATTAAAAATTTAATATGATATCGTAGCATTTAACATGCTGATAGTGTGAATTTATGAGTGTTTCCACCTAGTCATCTTCCCCTTTTTCACGCCAAGTTATCCAAATGCTATTAATTCATTCATTCTGCATAAATCATATAGTTAATGAACTCACCAATGATCAGAAACTCCAGGAAAAGCGCTTGCAAGATAGATGAGGATTGCATGACTGCAAAGAACAATCATCAAAGATTACCTTGATTGGCTAGCAAGGTTTCATAAAATGAAAAAGGGAAAGGGGTTACATATAAAAGGTGTTATTTTGTAGTAACCAGTGAACATAAGAAGATAGTAATAACATCTCAACAACATATCTTTCCTTACATGTTGGGGAGGAAAAGATAGGGAACATATCCTATAAATACCTCTCAAACAGCTTAAATCTTCCATCAATTATAGCTGGGACTTGCCTCATAGGGTTTATCTCTGTAATTACATCATTCAAAGGTTCAAAGCGTGTGACAGGCCTTTTTGGCATCATGAAAATTGTATAATCCACCATGAGTTCAACAGAATGTCTAGAATTTAATTCTACACATAACGTCTGGTAAATCCAAGGGTAAACAAAATTAACTTCTCCTACTCGTTCCAAGCTCGCACATGATCACACACAGTATGGTGCAGAAGATATTTTTTCGACGTACCTTTGTACTCGGGAGAAACATTCTCACGTTTGGACAGTTCCACTCTAACCTCCTCAAAGCCTATGTCATTTATCCTAGTGAAATATAATCAGACAAAAGAAATAGCGTAGCTTAGAATAACCATTTTACATATGCAGAATAGTTTTTCGAGGGACAAAATATAAAAAAAATGATACAAAAAAAAAGGATTTAGCAGTCAAACAAAAGAACCAAACAAGAAAAGCAAGTTCAGTACTTGCAGAAGATGATAACAGCACGACATGGCTCGGACATGGGATCAATGTAAACTTTGAGAGTCATGTTTTTTTCCTTTTGTCATTCACAAGTGTGCCACTCGTTTGGAGATGGCAAGTAGTGCTTTAATGGCACGTACAGTATTTTATTGGCCACTCATTTCCCTGAATGTAGTATATATGACGCGGAATGACATTTCTGGAAAGATTTTATTCACGCGGTAAGTGTGCAGAAGAGTTTAGGTAGGTTCGTTTTTGTGACAACCGTGCGTATTGAAGAATCCAGAGAGGAAGAAAGCTACAGACAACAAATCACGTTAGGCAACGGATAAGACATTAAGTGTGGACATTCTGGTAGTTGGATTAGCTACAATTTATTGCAACATAATAAATCTCCACCCCCTATTTTATTCTGTCCTCTCTAACAAGTATATGGTATAGATGAATTCAACAATTGTATAAATACAAGTCTAAGCAAATAATACTGTAGAGTGTAAAAAGTTTTGTAATATACCTTCTCTTACACCTGCAACAACTTCTAAACATATTGCCTATATTTACACAGCTTTTGTAAAGGGAAGAACATTCAATCAATTATGGGAAAGATCATAATGTAATTATTTATACATGTAAGAAACAAAGTCTCGAAGAACTACTCTCCAATTTCTAACAAATTCATTGTTATATAAAACAAGATACTAATAACAAAACTATAAATTAGAAATTAAGTATAACTTCAAAATTTCCAGTCGCAACACCCTTCTGTGAATAATACCACCCCTCTCAAGCTGATGCGCAAAAGCAAAATTTGCAGACTCACCTTGAAAAGAAGAAAACGAAATCAAGATGGAACCAAGGGTTTGGTTAGAAAAGAAAAAAAAGAAATCAGCAATTTGGTGTGTAGGAGTAATATGCATTGATCTAATTACGCCACCTTTAATTTTATTGTGAACTACTTAATCCATTTCGACATGTCTTGTCCGTTTGTGCAAAACTGACCTGCAGGCTAGCTGTGTACATTTCAGATTGGATATTATACAGAATAAGAGTATGGAATCAATACGATGTACTTCAAAATCTCGGAGCAAGTAAAGCAACTATTATATTTCACAAGAAACAACCATTGCATGATAGTCTACATTCGAGGATGATCTGAAAACCGTAACTTGCTTATTGCTAAGAAATAAGAAAATCACTAACAAAACACAGACACCAGTGGTGGATTTCCTAGTAATTGGACACACACCCCTATTTTGAAAACACGAAAACCTGGTAACTAAGGCATTGACCTGTATTACCCTTGATATATCTCAACACCCTATAAATAACTAGGCTTGGCAATGGGCTAGGCTTGGGTTGGGCCCAATTAGCCCTAAGTTTTTAATTTTTTAAATTAAAAAAATAACTTTGTTTTGTTTATAACTATCGAAATTCAAGCTCGGCCTGTAACCCAGTCAAACCGGACCGAGCCTGCAAATAAACTATACTTATCAACATATTGACTGGGTTGATAGGAAACATATATGAAATCAAGTAAAGTGTGAGTCAAACAAGATAGTTTGCAACCAATCTCCTGTAAGAATTGACATTAAGAAGTAAAAAAGTCTTTGCACAATATTTGTCTAATTTGAAATTTGAACAAGGCGTAGGAACTGGTTTACAATCAAGAAAACCAGTTTGCTCAAGATGTTAAAGAGCAATATGACAAACTACTCATTGACATATTAGTTTCAGTAAAATATCGAGCAATCTCTAAGCCAAGGACAATTTTCAATGACCCGAAATCCTTGATTTTGAAAGTTATACAAGGAAAAGCTTTTTCATTTGTTTCAAAATAATTTAAATATGAGTGTCCAGCCCTATTTTGAGATCTTAAATGATATGACCGAATAAGATCACAGTAGATAGATATAACTTAAAAGATAAAGACCAGCTTATCAAGTTCTTCATATATATGGATGTATCTAGATAGATATAATATCTTATTAGTTGGGATGTAGATAAATCCTATGAGGATGTCATCTTATTAGATAATATGATGTAATCTGATTAGGATAAGATGTGATCGAACTAGTTGAGTTTAGTTAGGAATCTGAAGCTATCAAGCAAGAGGTACCTATAAATAGCCGAGTCTTGCTCAAGAGAAATAGAGTGTACGATCATAATGTCTAAAAGTGAGGAAAAATAAAGAAAGGACAAAGAGGGTTAGATTCTCATCTTTGTTTGATTGTTTTTGGATTGATTTTAAGGGTTTATTAATTGTGATATCAACTATGGTTTTAATATTGAAACTTTATGAGACAACTTGTTGTGTGGGAGGTTAGAGATCAACTTTTCTTGTAAATCCTTATTGAGTTTGGTGAATTTATTTTTCGATTTGTCCTATGATTTTTTCCTTATACTGGAGGGTTTTCCACTTTAAATTTTAGTATTTGTTTCATTGCTAGTTTCTTTCTCATATTTTTCTATTGCTGTAACTTGAAGAATTATTTTGGTCGTTAATATTTGGTTGATCATTTAGAGGGTTTATTTTTCTCCCAATAGGTTTTAGTATTTGTTAAATTACTAAAACAATTATTACATGTTATGTTATTTGCAAAATTTTGAAAATAATACCTTTTTATTTGTTTCAAAATAACTTAATTAAACCAATATATTTTATTCATTTATAACAATTTATAATACCTTTTTATTTGTACCAAAATAACTTAATTGATCCAATATGTTTTATTACTTTGTAACAATTTACAATATATCAAACTAATTTAAAAATCTATTTACTTAAAGTTTTAAAGTACTCGAAACATGAAATAATTTTCTTAATAGTTATATCTTTAATTCTATAGCAAACAAATTATTATATCTTGAGAATTTAAAAATATGTTGTAATTGTTTGGAAGAAAAATCAAGATTATGACACCCATAGTTTACAGTTTAACTTTTACATTATATCTGATTGCAATCTCAACTGTATACGAATATGTCTATCTTTTTAATTATTATTAAAGTATTCATCCGGTATGAAGCCTAAATATGGAAAAGAAATAAAATCGTAAAAGCTAAAATGAACTCACCAATAACATGATTAGGGTCTCCAGTAAAAGACCATGTAAGATAGATTGATGAGGAAAATCATCAAATAGCTGATGAGACCCAATAAAAGAGAAATGGGAAAAGAGGTAGAGAAAGTTTTACATTTTCACTAGACCATAAAAAATAGTTTCTTTTAATAGTGAATTTAAATTTTCTATAAATTAAGGTCTTATTTAGTAATTAGTAAAAAGAGGAGGAATAGGAATTAAACTTTTATTTGTTTAGTTAATAGAAATGGATAAAATAAAGAATGAGAAAATTAGAATGAATCTTAAACGATCTTGAACTTTTATTTTTTAAGGAAGAGTATGGCTATAAGCTGAATCAAATATTAAAATAAAAGAAATAAGAAACATTATTAAAATTTTATTAAATTATTATCAAAATATTATCAAAAATTGTTAAGATATTGATTATTATGGCAATATTATCATCAATATTACTATCTCTTATTTATCAAAAAAAATTACTATCTCTTATATTATTTTCTTTAACAATTATTTTATTCTATTTCACTGTATTTTTATTCTTATCATAAAAATCATATACAATTATTTAAAAATTAATAATTTTTATAAATTATTTATAAAATGAAAAATATTTTAATTTTTATTTATAAAATAAATCATTTAATAACTAAATATGAGTTAAAAATTCTCTCATCATCATTCATAATATTTGATACCAAATACTATTATAATTATTAACTTTGTTTAATATGTTAATCTCCTCTTTATTTCTATCTCTACTCCTTCAATTTGGGTTAACCAACTCCAGTTCTTGTTAGTTCAGATTTTAGTTTTTATAGATCGATCCTATAAATCAATATAATCGTTGAGAGAGAAAGTGGTGGTGAGATGGTGAGGATGTGACTCGCCGTGAAAGCCTTAAAACTGGTGCGAGGGAGAACTCAAGTTTTACCAGGCGACACCGTTTAAGTATTTCTTTTAGTTATGTTTCTGATATGCATTTCTTATTTTCATTTTGTTGGTTAGGGATTGTGATCCGAACGAAATACTAGGGATTTTCTGTTAGAAAGGAATTTGGTTGTTCAATCTGTAATTGCTTATAAGCTGTTGTGATTCACGAAATGAGCAATGAAGATCTAGAACCCTCTCGTTTCCCTTTCGATTTTCTTCTTCTCTTCTATTTTCTTCCCTCTTCTTTTCTCTCTTTCGATTTCACTCGTATCAATTGGTATCAAAGCCTTGACCTGGCACCATGACTCGTAGCAGTGCCGAGCTTTAGGATTCTGTTTCGAAACTTCAACATGATGTTGCACAATTAGAATCTCGAATGGATACTCAATTTCAATTGTTTCGCTCTGAGTTTGAATCTAAGCTCCAGACTCTGTTTGAGACGTATTTGGGGACCAAGGATGCGACCAATGACAAGGAGCAGGGCATTTTGGGGCCTCCTCCTGGTTCGTCTCCCAAGGATCAGGGGCCAGAAATGAGTTTGGAGGGTGAAGAGTCCATCAACCGAATGAGTTCCTGTGGATCCAATCGATCTTTCCAACTCAAATGTCCTAAGTTTGATGGTTCTGATTTCAAGGGTTGGTGGGCGAAGATGGAGCAATATTTTGAAGCTGAGGGAGTGCCAGAAGGGTTGAAGGTTCGCACGGTGATGTTGCAGTTGGAAGGCCGAGCGTTGCAGTGGCATCATTTTTTCGCCAAGACGCAGGGGGGAATGGCGAATCTGACTTGGTCTAGCTACCTTCACGGGCTCAGATCTAGGTTTGCTCCTTCTATTTTCGAGGATCCGATGGCTGAATTGGTTGCTCTCAAGCAGATTGGCACTGTGGAAGCTTTCCATGAGGATTTTGTATGTCTTTTGAATCAGATCTCTCTCTCTGAATCGCATGCTCTTAGTATTTTCGTGGGTAATTTGAAAACTGAAATCAGTCAATACTTGCGCTTACTACGTCCTCGCAATCTGATTGATGCCTTGCACATGGCTAGTCAAGTAGAAATTATGCTTCAAACTACTGTGAAGAAACAATTTCCTATCTCTAGTTTTGTTCGATCTCCTCAACCTTCTTCACTAATTTTTCCTAGTGTTAAGCCTACTATCGGTACTTCAAAGTTTGTGAGTTCTGCAGGATCTGTAACCATGCCTAAGCTAGGGGGTGTTGCTGTTTCCCATTCCACCTCTATGGGGTCTCGGATGCCAACTGCGGCTGAAATTGAGGAGAGGAAGAAGAAAGGGTTATGTTATTGGAATGGGGCTAAGTATAGCTTTGGCCATAAGTGCACCCGTTCTCAGCTGTATCAATTGTTGATTGAAGGAGAGGGCGCAGAAGAAGATTTTGAGGATTGTCAGGATAATCCGGAGTCGTTGTTAGCTAATGCCACTCCAGAGGAAATGCCTACATTGTCCTTGCATGCAATGCTAGGTTCTGCAGGTTATGACACTATGAGGATACAGGCTATGATTGGAAACAAGAGTGTGGTCATATTGGTTGACTCTGGTAGTACTCACAATTTTGTGGATGCGGCCTTAGTCAAAGCATTAGGGTTATCTGTTTGGCAGCATAGGCCACTGCAGGTGACTGTAGCAGATGGGGGAAAATTGACCACCAGAGGCATTTGTAAGAATCTGTATTGGAGCTGCCAAGGTTCCAAATTCCAGACTGACTTCCTGGTGCTGCCTCTGAAGGGATGTGATGCAGTCTTGGGCATCCAGTGGCTAGCTAAATTAGGAGCTATAATATGGGATTTTGCTAAGCTAACTATGCAGTTCCGATCAGCCAATGGGAAGTGGGGTGTTCTGCAAGGCATTTTTCCAGAGTCTATGAGTATCATGAGTCCTCAACTGTGTTCTAAGGTTTTACAACCAGTGCTATTTAAGGCTGATCCTCCCCATCCTAGTGTCTATCTGTTGACGATGACTGGACAGTCTACGATCAATCTTAAACAGTTGGCAATTCATGAGGAGATGACTACATTGCTGGATGAATTTGCTGATATTTTTGCAGAGCCTACTTCCCTACCACCTAAGAGGCTGCAAGATCATAGAATTCCACTTCTCGATGAGTCCCGAGTGGTGAAGATCAGGCCTTATAGATACCCGGCTATTTAAAAGAATGAATTGGAAAGAATGGTGCAGGAAATGTTGCAGAATGGCATCATTCGAGACAGCAACAGCAGTTTTGCTTCTCCGGTAGTCATGGTTAAGAAAAAGGATGGGTCTTGGCGGTTCTGCATTGATTATAGACAGTTGAATCAGCTGACTGTTAAAGATAAATTTCCTATTCCTGTAATTGAAGAGCTGTTAGATGAGTTGGGGGGAGCCACGTACTTCTCTGAGCTGGATCTAAGGGCAGGGTATCATCAGATACGCATGTGGGAACCTGACATTCACAAGACTGCCTTCAGAACCCATGAAGGTCATTATGAGTTTTTGGTAATGCCCTTTGGGCTAACCAATGCTCCATCTTCATTTCAGGGCCTTATGAATATGGTATTCAAGCCCCTCCTCAGGAAGACAGTCCTAGTTTTTTTTGATGACATCTTGATCTACTCTCAAGATTGGCAATCTCATTTGAGCCACTTGAGGGAAGTTTTCCAATTGTTGAGAGCCAATTCATTGTTTGCCAAGAAGAGCAAGTGCAAGTTTGGGGCTGAGGAGGTAGAGTATCTAGGCCATGTCCTTAGTCACAGAGATATTGCAATGGACAATTCCAAGGTGGATTGTGTGTTGAGTTGGCCCTTACCAAAGTCCATTAAGGAGTTGAGGGGATTCCTTGGCTTATCCAGTTACTACAGAAGATTTGTCAAGAATTATGGTAACATCGCAAGACCCTTGACTGAGTTGCTAAAAAAGGGAGGGTGGCAATGGGGTGAGCCACAAACTTCGGCATTTGAAACACTCAAGCAGGCCATCTCAACTGCTCCAGTGTTAGCTTTGCCTGACTTTGAAGCAACCTTTGTGGTAGAAACAGATGCCTCGGGCCAAGGAGTCGGAGCAGTCCTTACTCAGAAAGGCAGGCCCTTAGCCTTTTTCAGTAAGGCACTTGGTCCCAAGCACCAGGCACTTTCTATCTATGAGAAAGAGATGATGGCAGTTTTATTAGCAGTGAAGAAATGACACACTTACTTGTTGGGTAGACATTTCCAGATAAAGACTGATCATCAATCCCTCAAGTTTCTTTCTGGAAATCAAGCTGTCACTGCCTCTCAACAACTATGGGTCACCAAGATGCTAGGATATGATTTTGAGGTGATGTACAGAAAAGGATCAGCTAATACAGTGGCGGATGTGTTGTCAAGGAACCCCACTTTCTGCAATCCCCAGTTGCTGCAAATCTCAGCAGTCTCAACAGATTTGATGACCAGAATTGCTCAATCTTGGACTCAAGATAGTAAAATGCAGCAAATCATAGCAGATAAGGTAGCTGGAATATCTGCTAGCTCCAAATATACTTGGGATGGAAGGATTTTGAGAAGAAAAGGGAAGATTGTGGTTGGAAATGATTTGAGCCTAAAAAGGGAACTGCTGCAACTCTTTCATAATAGCCCTGTTGGAGGACATTCAGGGATGACAGCAACCAATAATAGACTATCTAGTATTTTCTACTGGAAAGGTCAGCAGAAGGACGTTAAGCACTGGGTGAGATAATGTCAAGTTTGTCAAGCTTGTAAAGCAGACAACTCCGCAAAGGGAGGGTTGTTGCAACCCTTACCTGTACCGAATAGAGCTTGGGAAAAAATCAACATGGAATTTGTGGAGGGGCTTCCAAATTCCAAGGGTAAGAACTGTATTTTGGTAGTTGTGGATAGATTAACCAAATACAACCATTTTATTGCTCTTACACATCCCTTTACTGCTTTGAGTGTTGCACAAGAGTTTCTCTCTAATGTTTATAAATTGCATGGGTTACCGGAGAGCATTGTGTCTGATAGAGATAAGGTATTTGTAAGCAACTTTTGGCGGGAATTGTTCAAGAAGTTGGGAACTGAGTTGAAACTGTCCACTGCATATCACCCTGAAACAGATGGCCAGACTGAGGTGGTCAATCGATGTTTAGAGGGTTATTTGTGTTGCATGTGTGGTGAGAGACCTCAAGATTGGTGTTTATGGCTACCTTTGGCAGAATGGTGGTATAACACATCTCACCATTCCTCCATCAAGACTACCCCTTATGAGGCTCTTTATGGTCAAACTCCTCCTGTGCACTTGCCATATCTTGCAGGGGAATCTCTTGTTGATAGTGTGGATCGAAGCTTGCAACAGAGGGAGGCAGCACTGAAGTTGCTTAAGTTTCACTTGAACAGAGCCAGAGATAGGATGAAGGTTCAAGCTGATAAGAAAAGGTCAGACAGATCTTTTGAGGTGGGTGACTTTGTGTATCTGAAGCTTCAGCCTTATAGGCAACAATCCCTTAAGCATAGGGTCTCTCAGAAGTTGGCTGCTAAGTATTTTGGACCCTTTGAAATTGTGGCTAAGGTGGGCAAGGTTGCTTATACTCTGTTGCTGCCACCCGGATCAAAAGTGCACCCTACCTTCCATGTTTCCCAGCTCAAGAAACATGTGGGACAGACCCCAGTGCAGGCTGCTTTACCTGCCATAGACAGCGATGGTACCTTGTTGAAGGAGCCTGTTGCTATTTTGGATAGGCGTATGTGCAAGAAAGGAAATCGTGCAGTCACTCAGGTGCTGGTTCAATGGGCTAATACCTTCCCAGAGGATGCTACCTGGGAATATTGGTTTGATTTACAACAGAAATTTCCAAACTTTCATCCTTGAGGACAAGGATTGACTGGGGAAGTGAGTATTGGTGCGAGGGAAAAATTCAAGTTTAAACGCTGTGTTTAAGGTCTGGGATTAGTAGGTACCAGACGATGTCGTTTAAGTATTTCTTTTAGCTGTGTTTCTGATATGCTTTTCTTATTTTCACTTTGTGAGTTAGGGATTGTGATACGAACAAAACACTAGGGATTTTCTGTTAGAGAGGACTTGGGTTGTTCAATTTGTAATTGCTTATAAGCCGTTGTGATTCACGAAATGGGCAATGAAAATGTAAAACCCTCTCATTTCCCTTTCAATTTTCTTCTTCTCTTCTATTTCTCTTCTCTCTTCGATTTCACCCGTAACACAAATCTACAAAAGGTCACTTGCAATGGCCAATCAATGTAAAGCAAGTGTTAGACCAAAAGGCGACGACAGGGAAAGTAAAGTACAACTGAGCAAAGAATAGGGAGAGTAGAAGAGTGAAAGTGAGAGTCAGAAGGTAACAATAGTAGACTAGAGAAGAGAGAGGTTGTGAGAGGTAGGTTAGGTGGTCTAGGTGGAGGTAGTGATTTAGGTTTTTTTTTGGTAATTAAGCCCTTAAAAATTTGCAATTTAATATTACACTGGTATTGTTGGTACCAATTATTGCCATCTAGTATTTGAAACTAGCATGGTACCAATGTATTTCGTATCATTTTTTAACTGGTACAATATAAAATTTGTTTCCCTAATATGAATACTAGAAGGCCTGGGTATTCTTGACAAAAACACTCCAACACTAACAGGGTGTTTGGAGTTTTTTAGTTTCATCTATTCCTAAGAATTTTTAATGAAGATGTAATGCCAATGTTTGGTTTGAAAATAAAACTTTGAAATCACAACAAAATAATTAACAAAAAGATCAAAATATTAGCCAATGGCCAACTTAATTCTAATTTCCAATTTGAAAATATTCTCTTCTTTTTACCCTCAAAATTTAACAGCAGCCAAATAGTGCCTTATGATAACTAGTCAGCAAGGTAAGTTGAAGAGAAAGAGAGAAAGCCACCTCCTCGAAGCAGTCGAGCCATTCCTTCCTTAATATAACAAAGACTATAGGCTCCCTTACGTCTTCCTCATTGTCATCAATCCTCAACGCCTTCTTCAAATCCCTAACTTCTTCAGCGACAATTCTCATATGCCCATTTTTAACTGCATCTTACACTCCTCTAAGCCTATGGATAATTCCAACAATTGCCCACAACAATCCAAGCAATTCCCTCTTTACTCTCACCTCCTCATTTTCCCACTCATCTTAGTCAGACATCCCTAATCTCAACATCAATGGGAGCATCGAAATTGAGTGAAGAAGACCAGAAATGGTGTGGTCAATGTGGTCGGCCTGAGAAACGACGTCGTTGTAGAGAGGGAAGAGGGAGGAGAAATAAGAGTAGTGAGAGAGGAGGTAGTTTTGGACCTTGGATTTGATATGGAGGGAGTGGGGCTTAATACGGGTGATAAGGAGGCAGAGATCGGGGGCAAAGAGCTAGGAGGTTGGGTCGGAGATGTCGTTAGTGGATACAAGGTATGGGACATTGATGGAGTCGAAAAGAATATCCATGATTGGATCAAGCGAAATCAAGAGACAAGGTGGTTGGTAATCTTCTAGAGACCTCTTATTACATCAAAATAAAATAAGAAACCACCAAATGTAAAAAGGCATAAAATACAACTTGAATTATATATTATATATGTTTTCTTCAATCAAACAATGGAATAACTTGTTACTAAAAATATCAGTGATGGAATGATCATTCCAGCCCAATACCGTGTAAGTTCATAAAGCTAAGGAGTATTAAGTATGCAAGAAAATCGCTAATTGAACTTAATAAAAGTCATCATGAGAACTTACTTTGGAGTATCTCCCTTTTATAAGCAAATCCTTTTTTAAAGTAAAGTTTGACTTGAACAATATTTAGTATAATTGAATCTAACCTTTACTAAATAACTTGGTTTTTAATTAAGACTTTACCTTTGAATTCTATTTTGATTGAACTTACTTTTTTTAAGTGATAGGAACTTATATGTAGGAAGTATATAGATTTATAAAAAAATTAACTAATGTATTTAATCAATTTAAACTCATCCATATACTTCTTAGAAGTGCATCGGAATTACATTTTCATTTATATCTTTATGTGTTATCATGTCTTCTATGTTATTATCCTATTTATCTATTAAATCTCTTAGTTTATTAAAAAGATTATATATAACAGAAAAAAATAATAAAAAAGACAAAATAAAAGGACTCAAGTTATGCAATCTACTTAAATGACCAAATATATTATTTTCTTATTAAATTAAAATCATAATTTTAAATTGATTTCGCCAGCTTCACCCGAATTTGGACCGCTAATCCTTCTCTTCAAAACAACATCAACGTTATAAAAGCCTAAATATAACCCCTCTGAGAAACTCATCCGCCTATCCTCCCCTCGACTGCCCTGCCCTAGCTAGCAACTTAGTCCGATCCTGACGTGTGTACCGTGGCCCTCAGTCTTCTCCGCCGCTCACCTGGTCGCAGCCGTTGCCCTAAGTCCTCTCCCCCGCCACCTCCAGCCTCCAAGTTATCATAGGTGGCAACTTTGATTTTTTTTGGGGCATCCCTTGAAGCTGCAGATTTTCAATAGATGGAAAATCTTATATATAAATTCATATTTTCTTCGCTATCTCAGTTTGCATGATAAATCGATACGTTTACATTCATAGAATCACCAAAGAGCTGCTGCAACCTAATTCAATTTTAAACTACGGCTGGACCATGATATGATGTAGCATTGTGTTGTTGTTTTACAAACTGTTCATGATTCATGTTAATTGAACCTATTTCTCTTTCAGTGCATGTGACCATGCATTCCTTTTCTACATGCATCAAAGACCATATTGTTGTGCTCTGACTATTTGTGCTAACTCACTCTCTCTCTCTCTCTCTCTTCCTTCATCGGTCTCCATGTTTATGTTTTTGCTTATTCCGTCTGCTTCGGTTGCTGCTTTGTTTTTCTTAATGCTTAAGCAGAATGAAAGTCAAAGTAATATCACGCTCTACAGATGAATTCACTC
>JANZLC010055674.1:0-14554 GCA_026413385.1 Erythroxylum gracilipes
GGAATCCGAAAAGAAGCAACCTAGCCACGCAAATAAGGTATTTTCGTTGATCCGTCGTGTTTTCGATTATACGTCATGTTTTTGTATGGTCTTTTCCGCAGCGTATTGTGAATACACGGACTGTACGCGATCCAACAGGAGCTTGAGCAGGAGGAGTAACAGAAGCGTCATTGCACACGAGTTCGTCATGCTAGCCAGTTGCAAACTTCATTCTAGCTGGAACCCATTTTTTGTAGCAGCACTCGGTTTCCATGGATACGTCACTTGTATTTTACCTGTTTCAACTCTCCATTTTCTCCAATTCTATTGACAAATAGCTTATCAACAAGAGGTGTGTTTTTATTCATTTCAATACAAAGCTTAGCATGACATACCCTCTGCATCATAGTAGTTTGAGAATTCATGCATAATGGTTTCCCTAAAGAGCTAGCCAAGAAACTTAACCCTACAGTGGTCCATAACTCAAAAGGTAGATTATGGAAATTACCCCATATGGGCAGTACCTCAATTCCTCCCCTATCAAGCGCCATACCAAGTTTCCATTGCTGCAAAAATAAAGGTTAATCTTTTAATATGATACAACCATTGCTCAAATAATTCTGTCAAATTCGCATCCACCAGAAACTTGAACAAAATCGTGTCGTCCTCTCTAAGCATCACCTTTTCCAGACCTTTTTCGTTACATCTAGCCTTTGCCCAAGCAAGAACTACAGGGAAGGCAAGATATTTAGACCAAAAGAATCCTACCAACGTAGATGCCTTAGCCCCAGCTTGGAGAAGTTCAATCGAAGGGAAGACAACCCCATCCTGACCACATTATGGAAATGTTTTAGAGTACTTTTGTGATGCTGATACTGCAATTTGTTAGTCCAGACACCCGCAGGGCGAGAGGGTTCAGAGTCAGCTGTAATCGACCCATTTCTTCCTGGCGATTTTACTCCCTAGTGTTCCACCAATAGCTCATAAGAGAGGACTGAAAAGTCCTCTTTGGAGAGGAGGGTTCCTTATAGCCATAGCGGTGTGAAAGGCCTAAGAAGAGCCTTTGGGAGAGGCAACAACCACCTCCACCATGTCTTGCTTCAAGAACCAAAGAGGATATATTTTGCTAACGTTGTTAAAATAGAGAATTTGTTGAGATGACATATTTTGCTAACTGTTCAAATGCTTTTATGTTTTGGAATTTGTTGATGAAAATGACTGGTATATGTTGAAAGATACTTTAAAGACATATAAAGATTACACGTATTTTTCAAAAAAATTTACAGTTATTTAAATTTTTTGAAATTTTTTTTTATTACTTGTCATCATAAAAAAGGAGATTATTAGCTCAAGACATTTTAATTAATGATTTTGGTAATAAAAATTAACAATTTATTGTTGCATTTCAAAATTCAAATTTATTATCTTATTTAATCATAAAGATAATGTTATAAAAAAACATTATATAACTTAATTATCTATTTAAATTAAAAATGTCTAACAAGTCATATTTTACAGGAACCATTCCAATAAACTTATTCAAATAATCATATATTGTTCCAAAAAATCTGGAATGGATAAGTTACTATTATGTTTGTATGGACGAAGGATCATACTATTTACTTATTGGCTTCGAGACACAATCAAAAGATCATCCAATCAATGAGATATTTGAAAATTCTGTTAAAGATAGTGAGGAAAATGTTTTAATAGATTCAAAGTTGATTCAGTCAGTTAGTTCATGATAAAATTGAAGCAACGGCTAATAGAACGAAATTTCTATTCAAGGGAGAGTTATTGTATTCAATTAAGAACCAAATTTTAGAAATACATTAATCGCATCAATATACATTCTCAAAAGTTACACTTTATACCCTTTGTACTTTAGAAAGTGAAAACACTACATCGAGAAAGAGATTAATATTCATTGAAGCTCATATTGAGCAAATCCCACTTTCCTTTGTTGAGAGATTTTAGATGCTGGTTAAATATTACTAGTATAGAAGGTGAAAAACTTTAAAAAATATGTATTTGTGAGTTTGGAGAGGCTTGTCAAATTAATGCTTGGAAATTTTTAGTGAAACACTCAAGTTAGATACTTAGGTACTGGACGTAAGCTTGGTTATAAGCCGAACTAGTTTAAATTAGCTGTGTCATTCTTTCTCTCTCCTTAAGTTTTAAATGTCTACATTATCACTACTATTGTTTTCGGTTTATAAGAAGCTTCTTTTATTTTAAATTTTAATAGCCCCCTGTCATTTGTACAGATTAATAGTAACTTGCAAAAAATTTTAAGTTGCATATAATTTGCCCCCCTCTTGTGTGTGTTTGCTTTATCAGAATTAACCGCTTTTAGCTACCGAGAACATAGGCACATCCTATTAACCAAACCTTTTTACAAATTTGTTGTATTACTTTTTTATTTTTAACAACTTATATTCTTGCTGTATATGCTTTCTTAATAAAGGTATCAAAGTACATTTAAGGCTAAAATGATATTGATTACGAAGTTTAAAGTGGAAACGATTAATAGAACTGGAAATTTTGGGTTATAGCAATTGAGAGTGAATGATTATTGGCTTAGATGACTATTTTTTTGGGTGCAAAGCTTAGATGACTATTGCAGATAAGGATAACTGTAAACGACGATAAAGTAATTATTATTCTTTTCTTATTACCTACTTTTTATAAATATCTAATGGTCACAATCACATTGGATAAGAAAACAATTGCTATGGAGCTCATTATTGATGCATTATTAGATCACACCTAATAGAGACTCAATACTAATCAAATCTCTCCCGGTGAACAATTATATGTGAATGGAAACCAAAACCATAAAAAGAAACAAAATAAGGATAGCTTAACCAAGAAGGAGTTTTAGATATAAATCCAAGGATAGAAGATAATCTAGTAATACAAGCGCGAGAGAATTGAAAATGTTAAGAAGGATTGTCCAAACATAAAGAGACAAGATGATGAAAGAATAATAATTCATAAAGGCCTACTAATATTATTCAAAGTGGGGAATTAGATTATATATATATATAAGAAGATATGCTAGTTGTTTTAATAAGAAAACTTTAGGACTTATGGATTCTAAATACAGGATGCTCACTTATTCTAGATACAGGATGCTCACTTTGTACAACTTATATTCTTGTTGTACATTCAATGCTAAAAGAGAACAAAACTATACCTAAAAAATCTACTAAAAGATCTCTAGCATAATTCTAATACATGTAGTTATAGTTAGGGTTACAATAAAAAAGGTCCTATATACGTTTGAACTTGAGAAATCACATGGCCTCATAATTTATGTTTGAGAACCAACATCAATACCAACATTGGGTCTTATTCTAGAACTTTTATATATCACGAAGCAACATATAACCGATGCCTGAGACAAAGTTATGGCTGAAGTTGATTTTGTATTATTTTTATTTTTATAAAATAGTGATGAGTTTGATGTTAATCTTCTTCTACTTCTTAATTTCTTATACATTAATGAAAGATAAACGACTAGCTACCTATAGGTTCAATGCCTATTGCTCCTTATTTCACCAACTTCGTTTCTTTTTTTAGATCTTTGAGTTAAAATTAGCTTCCCATAACTCCTACGAATATTTTTTCCTTCTTTTTATTTGGATAAAGTTGCACTAAATCTCATATTACCTCCTTAAATTTATCACCTATAAGATAATGAATTAAACATAAAAAAACATAATATATTCCATATAAAAGATGTTATAAAAGTGTCAAACACCAAATAAGCTAACTTGAACCTTTATGTGAACGGACCTACGAAATTCCTCCATACTTAACTTGTTTCTTCTTCTCAAGTAATCAATAACAAATAAACCCTAACTACTAACCTAGACTTCAACTAACTATAGAAAAAAAAAGAAAAACAAGCCCCTTTTTGTAGGTGTATGATGATATTTAACATATGTTATAAGCCTTTAAACTCCTAGGTGTTCTTAGTGTATAAGTTAGAACCTTTAAACTCCTAGGTGTCCTTATTGTATAAGTTAGAGTCTCCAAAGGGTTTATATAAATGTTACCTACAAAAATTGATCTAAGCATTTTAGTTAGCTTTAAAATCATAAAATATACAAATTCAAGACTCAGTTTAACTGTAAAATTTAATCACTTAGTACTTCATAAGCAAATCACTATATAATTAAGATAGAATAAATATTATCTACCTCTTTTATCAAGCTCAAATACTTTGAATTGACATATCCTTAAAAGATATCACATAGTATTTGAAATTTTGGTGAGGTGCTCTCATCATCCTCTATTGAAGTGAGTTTACCATAAGCTTGAAAATTATATAATCTCCACTACTTAAATGGTTATGTACAACCAAATTCAAAAGGACTTGAATACGGTTGTAATAGGGCCAAAAGATTAAGTAGGCTAAACAAAGAAAGGGAATAAGGAAAACAAATATTCACAGCTACTAGAGCAATAATAAATTAATCAATAAAAACATTAATCACTACTCCACTAACTCCTCATATTTTTGTGACCACCCTTTTCATTCACTCTTTTCAAGCCTAAGAATTAATGCCAATTAATTTTCAACAATTAATTTTCTTTAATTTATCTTTTAGTTTTTATTTTCTTTAAAATTTTCTAATTGGCATGAGATTCTTATTTTTAAATTTCTCTTTCATACACCTTACCAATTTTTCCACATTTATTTTCTTGCACCCTATTCTCAAAAACATCCAAAACACAAGTAAAAACTCTATTAGTCATAAATTGGGGAGTAAATACTTATTTTTCTTTTTAGGGTCAAGGTTCTTTAGGAAAGGGTTACTAAGAAAATGATTTTAAAAAGTCCATAATAGGCTTAAATGGGCTCACTAATAGATTAATGTATAAAAAGCTATGCAATTTGACTCAAACTCAAATCCTAAGTGCCTTTATCATCTCTGTACTTATACAAATCTTATATGTAATTTCAAATGGATGAAATTCAAGTTATATAAATTCAAAATCAAAGAAGATGCCCACATAATAAAGAATTTTTTTTGTATGAAGGATCAAATTCCTCACAGGATCGTTCAAGTCAACTCAAAGTGTAATCACTTAACAAATTCATATTTTTAGTAGTCACAAATTTAATATTTGAATTGCATTTACTTAATCATATTATGCATTTAATTTTTTATAGTCAATCTCAACTAGATGTATGCATAAACCTATGCCATCAATATAAATAAACTAATAAGAACCTAAAAACACAACCTAAAACACCCAAAAAATTGCACAATTTTGAATAATTTCAATTTAACTAGATCACAACTAAATCAATCTTTAAACAACACTATGATTGTGCATCAATAGTAAAGTAATAAAATATTTAGAGAACTCCCTTAGAACTTGAAAAGATGGAATGAAAATATTCTATCTTAAAGTACTTAACCTAACTCAAAATATGCACAAGACTTAAAATAAAATTATGAATGCTCATAAATAATAAAATCCAACTTATTCAACAAGATAACATAAATAAAAGTTAAATAATAAAAAACATGTTTAAAAAACTGAAAACATCCTAAAAAGGTTATATGTATACATGAAGTGTTGTGAGCCCTAAAGTCATTGAGGTGGTAGAAGCAGTGGTAGAAATCATTGTAGGTGTGCCCAATTATTTGTAAAATCTCCATAAAGATTATCTACGGATGATGCCAGTTATTGCATCGTTACACTTAGTGGCCTAGTTGTTGGTCCATTCCCCTTTCCATAATCCTTAGCATATTCATCATTGTCATCCCTCCTTGCCTCTTATCACGGGTTTTTTGGATGCCTTATGTTACCTCATTGTTGATTAATCTATGTATTGTTCTTCTAAATGTATATAAATAACCTTATCTAATTTTCATTAAGATAATTAATCTTTCTGGTCTTTACAACCCTAAAGATAAAAGATATCCACCTTGCTTCTTTAATATGTAGAGTAATCAAAATTGAGAACATAAAATGTTTATCTTATGATTGTGTCAAACTATATTGCCGATGAATTTCGTCAATATTGCCAATGAATTTCGTCAATATGGATGGCAATCTAACTGGTGGAGATTTACTTAAACCATTGAAAAGGAGATTCAAAAGTTACAAATATAACATTTAGAGTTGATTCATCTCGCTTGATTAAGGCTGGATATTGTGGCTTAAAATGTAAACCACCAGGATTATATGGCTACTCCTTACACACAAAAAACATCCTCTAGTTGTCTAGGTAATATCTAACCTGAACTTATGTCAAACATCACTCTAGCTCCACTCATGATATCTTGATAGTTTCCCAATATGATAACTCAATATCTTACCATGCAATAGAGAATTTAGATGCTCTTTAATTTTCTACTTTAAAATTATAACCTCAATACAACAGACATAAGAATAAAATTACAGAGGTTTTGGTTTGACTTTGTCCTCTATGTTGGCATAAAATTATTAACCACCTTTGCTAGTAGTCTCCTCCTAAGTCAACAAGGTCCATTGTAGAATTTAAATCATGTTTTGAATCTTGAAGGTTTGATCAACATTTGGATGATGGACTTTTTAATGACTGTATAATTATTTCTCTTGTTATTGTATCATTCCTCACTTTTTGAATTTTTAAACCTCAAAATGTCTTTAGGAGGGGATGGTGTCAAAGAATAAGTAGGAACCTGACTCCTCCTAGCCCTTCATTAATGCTTTAATTAAAAATCTTCCCATCTTTTTTTCCGCAAGTCTTTTTTCTCACAACCTTTGGCTCATTAAACATGATATATATGTATATATCAACACACAAGAATGTAAAAACTACGATATAAACACATTGAACCAAAATTTAATAAATAAACTATATTATTATAAAATAAAAACAAATGAAAAATCTCAAAAACTTCAATCCCTCTATACTTAAACATAGCATTACCTTTAATGACAAGAAAAAGATCATCAACTTAATAAAATAGGGTAATTAAGGTTTAGAATTTTCCCCTAATTTCATGCAATTTTATTGAAGTAAAACTTAAAAAATTCCTTTAAAAGTTTACCTAGAAAAGAATATACAATTTAGTAAAGGAAATAAAAATGAACAAAATAAAATAAAAGTTTAAATAGTTGGATTGGCTACCAGCAAGCACTTCTCTATACAACATTTAGCTGGATTCCCTTTTAAACTCTTTACTTATCGTAGATCAACATTAAGATGAGCCTGATTCTCTTTCTACACAGAATGCAAAGGAGAAAAGGAATTAGTACGATATATCTTTGAATCTCTTAGGTGTGCATACCACCAAAGGGGAAAGGTCTTAAACTCTAGTTTAGGTGCTTTTTTAGAAAAACATAAAGGTTTCAACTCTTCTTTTAACCTATAAGCATTTCTCTAATGGCATGATCCTCCTCTTTATTTCCTTAAAGTCCTAAGGATTTACATGTTCTCTTAAATCATCATCTCTAGCCCTAGACTTTATGCATAATGGGCTGTATTAACTCCATTCTAAAATAATTCTCATCAAAGGCAAGAGGTCTTTTCAAGGTTTAATAAATGTAGAAATCCATTGTTTCTTTGTCCATGCAAAGTGTAAGCTTTTCCTTAACTACATTAGTTATCATTCCTTTAGTAGTTAGAAAAGGTCTCCTTATGATAATAGGGACCTTAATGTTGTACCATATATCCATTATACGGAAGTCAGTTGGAAAGATGAATTTTCTTACTTTCATAAGTAAGTCTTCCACAATCCTAAACAAATACTTAATAGAATGATTTACTAGTTAGAGTGGCATGTTCATCAGCTTGAGATCTCTTATTCCTATATTCTTAAAAATAGATAAAGGCATTATATTTATTTTATCACCTAAATTGCATAAAAATTTAATTAGTTTAAAATCACTAAATTTGTAAAAAATATTAAAACTCCCTAGATTCTTCAACTTTTGAGGTAATATATTGTCTAATATGGCACTCCACTCTTTTATCGAAGGCACCATTGCATACTCCTCTAATTTGATTTTGTTGTAGATGATCTATTTTAGAAACTTCACATAACATGGCATCTGAGCTAATGCTTTCGAAAAGGGAATATTGATGTTTAATTTCCTAAAGATATTCAAAAATTTATTGAAACTATCCTTATTTTTCTTCTTCCTATGCCTTTAAAGGTATGGAATTAGTGGTACATAAGGCAAGTCTCTTTTAATGACCTGGAACTAGCGTCGGTTCCTTTATGTTCCCATTTATCTTTGTATCCAAATCAATAATGGCATTAGATGAATATGAGATTAATGCTAGTCTACTACAATTTCCTCCTTTCTTGCATATTCCGCACGATTTCCTACCTTTATCACTTGTCTTTGGAAACATCAACATCAAATATTATGCCATTCCTAAGTTTAATGGCTAGCACTCAATCTCTTAGGTTATATTGGTGTTACGTGAAAGCTTTTATGGACTTACACCTCTAAGTTATGAATTGAGGCATAACTAGATTTCACCATCTTTTTAGGTTATCTATTTGATCCAATTTCACCAGTTTAGAATCCGTAATAGACATGAATTGTTAATCATATCATCCAATCGATGCTCTACGATGGTGGCTACTGAAATACATGTTTGTTCTAGAACCTAGGTAGTCCTATTGGTCATCCTACTCTAGTTTATCCACCTCGAATTATATCTATTAGAGAAGGGGTCATTCCTCATACCTTGCTTTCCTCTATAGACAGCCACATAGTTTTCTTCTTCACGATAACTAGAGGTTGGTTCGATATTGAGGTATGTATAGGTTAGACACCTATACATGCCACATTGGTAGCATGCCTCCTTGTTGCCCATATCTTAGTTTATAATCATCTTCACCTAACTCAAAAGATCCATAATCTGTGTTATCAGATTTAAAGGCACTTGCACTTTATAAAAGGATGCCTTTATGTTCCTCCTTATCACTTTGGTTAATGAATTTATTACTATGGTCTCTATAATCTCATTAACCTCCTCGTCAATATTGTATAGATAATTCCTTAAGCTATAGTATCTACCAAAGTTTGACATGTTAGTTTGATAAAGGAATTGATTAAGAACATATTTGTGTCTCTTCCAAGCTTTATGAAATGCTTCTCTTTACTTCTATAAAGCTTTGTATTTGCATACTCAGTTCAGTAGCCTTATGTAGGAGGAATAATCTCAATATGAATGACTCATAAACCTAATCAAATTCTTTCAAAGCTTTCAGCTTGATTAAGATCAACCATATTTTTAGTTGATCTCTCATGCAATATATGAAGCACTTCGTCTTAAGCTGATCTAAAGTTTTTAGATCATCAAATAAAACTCCTTAATGAATGTGATTGTATGATCTCCAAGTGACACACTAAAGGTCAAGAGCAAGTGTAGATGAACTTGCTTCAACTTATATTTTGGAATCCTTTAACTCAAAGTTACATATGAGGGACTGGCATTTATCATGGGTAATTAGACATCCCCCTTGTGCATCCAATATAGTTGTTGTTGCTCCATACCTCTGGATCCTCCTGACTTTTAGCCATCTCTTCTCCCTTTATCTCTTTATTCTTTCTACATGTTCATCCAATTTTATGATCAAGTTGAAGTAAGGAATCTAAGTTGTCACTCTCGGATCTCTTTCTTATATCAACTACCTAAAATAAATAAAAAAATTCAAAATAAAAAGCAAAGTAAAATAAAAAAATAAAATTAAAACGAAGATTAATAAAAATAGCAATAGTAACTCTCTAATAACAATGCTAAAAATTTGATCACAATTAAAGCTACAATCACACAGAGTCGATTGTAGGAAGTTTATAAACTGAAGTATTTTAGAGTACTGAATCCTATAAGAAACTATGTCACTATAATTGTTAATTTTAGTCTGATAAAAAACTAAATAAAGTCAAATTTGATAAAAAATAATTAAACAAATAAAATAATTCAAATAACTAACGAAAGAAATATAAATTAAGAAAATGTTAGGATTTTGAGGTTTACTTATATGGAATTCCAATTATCAAACAAGATTAATTATCTATTTTCAAATAATAATTAACCTAAGGTATTTATGCTCTATGTCAAGGAACATAGGATTATCTTATTAGGTAACTACAACTTGTTGGTGTATATTTCAATCTATTTAAATTCATTTAGAATAGTTAATATATTGTTTATCACTAAAATCTAGGATAGTATTGTTCTCTAGCTCTAAATCCTAGTCCATGGATTATACTTCACTTATCCATTCTTTATACAATCCTTATGATTAAATCAATGATGGTCAATTACAAATCCAACACTAAAACAAAAGAATTAATTCTACCAATCAAATAATCAAAACATGTACAAATAATTGAATAGTCCTTATCTGCTACATCTTTAATTAAGGTTTCTAATCACTAAAAATAATTAAAATCATAAACAAATATTTTTCAACATAAAGTAAAAATTAGAAGTTAATAAGTAGAAAAAAGTCACTAGCTCCTGTAATTCTTGCTCCAAATGTTCCTTTAATGATAAGGAAGAACAAAACTATGAAAACCTAAGCTAAGTGGTTATAAAGTCTGTCAAAAAAAATTCTAGGTTAATTCTAGTACAAATATTTATAGTTAGGTTACAAAAGTAGAGCTTTAGAGGGTTTGAACTTAAGAAATCACTCATCCTTGTAATTTGTTTTTAAGAATCAGTATTAGTCTAGCATCAACATTAGTGTTAATATTGTTCTATAACTTTTAATCATCACAAAGCTACATATAGTCCGCATTAATTTTGTATTGTTTTCTCTCTTCATAAGTAATGAAAAGTACAATGTAAGTATCAACTTTGGCATTAATCTTATTCTACTTCTCAAACTTTTGTGAAAGACATGCACCTATCTATGTATGTCTGATGCCTTTTATGCGATATTCCACTAACTTCTTTACTTTTTGACATCATCAACTTAAAATTAGCTTCTTATATATTTTATAAAATTATTTTCCATCTTCTCTTCTTCCCCATATCTCTAATATATCCTTAATTAGATAATTATGGAGAAAGTTAGACCAAATCTCGTGTTACCTCCTGAAATTTAGCACCTATTAGACAATGAAATGAACATAAAAAATATAATATAATTCATATAAAAATTTTATAAAGGTGTCAAATACTAAGTATATTAATCCCAACTATCATGTAACATGTGTACCTATTAATAGCATTTTGGAGAGGATGAACAGATCAATAATTGAAGAGGCCTCGTGTTTAAGCATAAATACAAAGCTCTCTAGAATTTTCTAGGTAAAAGTAATGAGTATGATATATTATCTCATTAATAAATTTCTATCAACATCATTTGATGGGAGAGTGATAAAGGAAATGTGTACAATAATAAGTTAGATCTTTTAAATATAAGAATATTTAGATGTCTTACATACATTAATGTTTCTAGTGATGAGAGGTCTAAGCTTGATCTAAAGTTGAATAAGTGTATCTTTATAGGCTAGTCTATAAGTGTGAAGGACAAGTTTTGAAACTCAACATCAAAGAAGATAGTGATTAGTAGGGATTTAGTATTTACTGAGTAGCATATGTTAAAGTAAATGTATAGAAAAGGTATGTCAGGATTAGTATAAAGAAATACTAAAATGGTATAAATGGAGCTAAATAAGCTTAGAGCAAATTTGAAAGAGATTGAAAATTTTGGTTTAAGAACAATTTCAAGAGAAGAGCATCAGTATATTATAACCACATATAGAAATATGTGCACCATTAGGACACCAAATATATATGGTTAAGAGGATTAAGTATCCTTTACACTTATAATAAGCTATAAAGATCCAACGACTTTTCAAGAGGCTATGAACAGTTAAGGGAAGGATAGATGTATGGAAGCTATAGCACAGAAGGTGAAGTCTTTGCACAAGAACTAAACATGTGAGTTGATGTAATTTATGAAAGGAGAGAAGTTTATAAGCCACAAATGAGTATATAAGAGGAAGCTAGTAGTAGCAAAAAAAAAAAGAGAAAAGTTCTAGGCTTGACTAGTAGCAAAATTTTACCCATAATAGAAGGGGATTAATTATAATAAAAAAAATTTCTCCAGTAGTTTATAATACTTCTATCAATATTTTAATGGTTTGGATATGATTTTAGAGTAGATGGATGCGAGATGCTTTTTCTTCATGGTGACTTGAAGGAGCAAATTTACAAGGAGTAGGTTCAATGGTCTAGTCAACCTAAAAAGGAGTATAAATTTAATGT
Source organism: Erythroxylum gracilipes (assembly GCA_026413385.1). NCBI lineage: Eukaryota > Viridiplantae > Streptophyta > Magnoliopsida > Malpighiales > Erythroxylaceae > Erythroxylum > Erythroxylum gracilipes. The sequence continues at coordinate 12,233 of JANZLC010055674.1, forward strand.
ATAATGCAAAGCTTTAATATAGAAAATTATAAACCTCATACAAGATCATTCTGTTATAGAGAGAGATTATATTTAGCAAATTGTCTAAAAAATGAAGTTAAAATAGAGGCCATTAAGAATGTTTTGTAATAAAGTATGGTTGCTAGCCTGATGTATGATTAAGCCTATTTGATAGAACAATATGCTTTCTAAAGTGACACGTTCGTGACCTTAAACTTCTATATTCCTAACTTCTTAATAATAGATAAAGGCATCATATTAATAGTGACACCTATATCACATAAACATTTAAGAACTTTAAAGTCACCAATTTTTCAAAGAATAGTGACACTCCTCAAATCCTTCAACTTCAATGGTAACTTATTGTCTCTAATGGCACTACATTCCTAATACTTCAACAAATGGTATGTTGATGTAAAGTTTCTTGAAGACATTTAATAATTTATTGAATTTATCCTTATTTTTATTCATCTCAAAACTCTAGGAGTATGGGATTGGTTGCACGTAAGGCTTCAAGTAGCGCTTAGGTCTCTATTTATAACTAGTGCCAGTTAAGGATGGAACTAACAGAAGTTTCGATTTATTCCCATATGCTTCATTTTTTAGATCCATACCAGCGTCGGATAAAGATGAGACTAAAGTCAATCTTCTATTGTTTCCTTTTTTTTGAAAAAATAAATATTTGTATTAAAACAAGTAGATGATGCCAAAAAAATTTACAAGCGGTTTCACCAAACCATCAAAATAACACCAGGTTATGTCAATTTACCCAAAACATGCCACGTGTTATATCCTACACCATTGTACTTCTTTACCCCGTCAACTTTGTTTATTCACTCATTATAAAGCTAATCATTGCATTGTTAAATCTACAAATCTCCAACCTCCTTGCATTGTTCCTCATTTAGATGGCCTTTTACTCATCCATTTTTGGAAAGAATTGCTACATTATGGCCTTAGGAAGAAGTTTGGCTTCTCCTCAAGTAATTTCACAGTAACTCTTCATCATTTACTTTCTTGTAATTATCTCCTTTTTAATCCAAAGTTTTGATTTGCATGTGTTTCCTATGGTTGAGGTGCGTGTATTTGTATTACTATTATCTTATCTTTCTAAATTTTAAATAGTCCCCTAAAAGGTAGCCATTTTTCATTGCATATTTCAGTCTTCGGGCTCCATATAATTCCCATTGTATGACTTCTTATCTGATTTGTACCATTTTTCTTGCTTATTTCTTGAACAATCTCACATTTCTTTCTCCCTATAATTTGTATATACATGTACCCAACAAGATTAGCATTATATCTTTGTCTTATTAGGATATATTCAAGGTCCTAAGCCATTCCATATTATTTATGTAACACCGAACTCTTTGAGCCCTTTTGTATTTGTCGGTACTTAGAGATGCTACTGTATATTGATATATACATGGTTGTCTATGAGTTCAAATATGTATTTAAGTTCTTTGGATATATATGTAATGATTTATAATGTTATATGCCCTTACATGAACTTAGAGTTCATCGGTATGCGAAATCTTGAAGATTTTCGACATATAAGCTTTTAAGTGTGTAAAACCGAGTTCATTGGATGGATATGACCATGGTGGTTGAATTAAATGTTTTCTAATGCCTTAGAGGTAATTAGACATGATTTATAGACTTATTGGACACTTAGAAAGCTTAATTGAAAAAGTTTATGTACATAAGGGCTTATTAGCAAATTTTTAAAAGTTAAGGGACTTAAATGTAAATTTTCAATTCTTGGAGGACCAATATGTAATTTTATGAAGTTAAGGGGCTTAATTATTATTCCAAGAGTCCAAGGACCAAAATAAAAATAAAAGTTTTGGAGATTTCTAAACTTTAGGCTTAATTGCAAATTTAGGAAAGTTTGGAGGGTAAAATGGTAAAAATTCATACAACCTAAGGGCAAAATGGTAAATTCACCATAATTTGGTCAAAGAAGAGTCAAAATTCTAGACTTTTCTTATGTATGGTCATGCACCTCACCTTTTAAGACTTAAACACTTTGTTTTAATTAAAAGAGAAGAGAAGAAAGGAGAAGAGAGGAGAGAAAGAAACAAGTTTCGGCCCTCACCTATTTTCCACCAAGTTTTTGATTTTTCAACTCAAACCAAGGTGTTCTAAGCTAATTTGGGGTCAAGTAACTCAAATCTATCATTAGATTTGAGAAATTCTCAAAGGATTGGAACATATCACCATAGGAAAGATTAGGTAAATTTCATCTCATCTCTCTCTACATTAGGATTTTGAGTTTGGTGTTAAGATATGTTGTTCTCCATGCTTGATTATGCATGAAAC
>JANZLC010055713.1:0-14550 GCA_026413385.1 Erythroxylum gracilipes
ATCATCATCTCAAGTTGATAACTTCTTCAAATACACCTAATTTCAACTCACCTCATACATACACAATTCATATTTCATTAACACCAAATGATAAGAGTTTACAAAGCTTTAATGGGCCTTTCGAGCCATAATACATCGGTTCTCAAAAACCCAAAATACAACAGATTCTTGAACAAATAATACTTGAAGTGCGACTAAAGCCTTGTGTTTACAAAACCTAACTTAAAATACAAAAAGATGCGACTTTGGAGTGGTGCCTCAACTCTTAGTCACTCGATCTCATGCTTTTCACCTAAAGATGGGACGGAATGGGAGGGGTGAGTTTAAAGCTCGTGAGTAATAATTTTATAATCGGTAACAAGCAAAAACCATTGAAATATTCATTTCCATTGCAAAAATTCACATTGAATCATGAAACACATATTTTCCAATTCTCAAATTATCAAACAATTTTTAAGCCACATAAATCATGCACTCATCAACTTGTCAACACATTTAAACACATAAGCACATCAAAATAGTTTGGGTAGGTCCATAAACAGAATGTACTAACACATTTCCCATGAGGGTCTTGTATAGTTGTGAACAGAACGGACTATCGTAATCCCATATAATGGTTTTGCGTAGCCGTGAACTTAAGGGAGTCCATGAAGGAGCTCCATGCTACTAGCGGGCAGGCGGGAGAAGCTTTTAGTCAAAGTGTACTTGACTTAACTTAGGAAACTACCACAAACCCACATAATCATGCATTTCATAACTTGTAAACATGTTGCCCAAAATGACACTTTTTTTAATCTTAATTTCATAAACTTGATATCCTTTCAAAATAATTTTCATTTTTCATTTCATAATTCAAAACACAATTCATATACAAAACATGTAGCACATTCTCAAAGCATTCAAAGAGAAAAAATTGCACATTTAAAAAGTAGTTAAAATCATTTATTTATATTTCTTGAAAGGGACATTAATGTCTTATTACTTAATTATAAAAATGTAGCCCACCTTGAATTCCTTGCTTATAACTTGCTCAAATGTGCCTCTTCTCTTGCTCCTCTTGTCTTTCTTAATTCCCTTTTCATTGGAAAAAATCCCAACTTCAATGGGGTTGCAAAATTGAAAACCCACAAAGCATATTCAATAAAAATGTTTCTAGAAAATTTAAACCCATGTATTTCCTAAACTTTATGAACCAAAACCCTTTCATATATCCAAAGTATAAATATCAAACTTACCTTGAATCTTCACCAATTTCTGAGATTATTGGCTCTAAAGAAAACTCTTCCCTTCCTCTTTCTCTTCCCCTTCTTGAGCAACTTCAAACTCTCTTTTTAAAACTAAGCAAAGATGTAACCTAGTTCTAAACTCCATTCTTTTCTCTACTTCACCGAAACCTCTCTTGCTCACTTTTTGTTTTCGTATTTTACTTCTTCTTTCTCTCCTATTCTCATTTTTCTCTTCTTTAAGAAGAAGAGAACACTTCTTCCTTCCCATTTTACCCTTAATGAATGAGAAAAGTTCACCTTTCCCTTCCTTTAATGCCTTATTATTTTTAACCTTAAGTAAACTATGCAAAATACCCCTTTATACATTCTTACCACTTTTAATTCAACTAACCCATGCAATAAATTCTACTAACATAGACATTAAAAAAATTAACTCCCAAAAATTCACCTATCCAAACCTCATAATTATTTAAATCGTGCTTAATTAAAAAAAATTCGGGGGCCAATATTTCTCCCCCTCTTAAAAGAATTTTGTCCCTAAAATTCTTACCTGAGTCATTAAAGAGGTATAGATACTTCTCCTTCATGGCTTCCAAGGGCCCCCACATGGCCTCTTCTACATAATGGTTTCTCCACAGGACTTTTACCAGTTGAGTTGTCTTGTTCCTAAGGACCTTCTCCTTAGTATCCAAAATCTCCACTAGAGTCTCCTCGTAAGTCAAATCATCCCTCAATTGAACCTCAGTGGTCTAAATGATGTGAGAGGGATCCAATCTATATCTCCTCAACATGAAAATATGAAAGACATCATGAATCTATGATAATTCCGGTAGTAGCGCCAACCTATAGGCTAGCAGTCCAATCCTCTAAAAAATTTCATAAAGACCCACATAACTTGGGCTCGACTTGCCCTTCTTGCCAAATTTCATGACTCCTTTCCAAGGAGATGTCTTAAGGAAGACTTTCTCACCGACTTCATACTCTATTTCCTTTCATTGTGCATCAATATAGCGTTTCATTCTATCCTGAGCCGCTTTAAGCCGTTGCTTAACTAAGTTGACCTTATCCGCTATCATCTGAAGTAACTCTGGCCTTATTAGTTTTCTTTCTCCTTCTTCATCCTAGCATATCGGAGTTCTACATCTCCTTCCATATAGTGCTTCATAAGGAGCCATCTGAATACTCGAGTGGTTCGAATTATTGTAAGCAAATTTGACCAATAACAAATGTTCATCCCAAGCTCCTTTGAAACTCATCACATATACCCTAAGCATTCCCTCAAGGGTCCGAATGGTCCTCTTAGATTGACCATCTGTCTAGAGATGAAAAGCAGTGCTAAAGTGTAACTTGGTCCCTAAAGCTTCTTGTAAACTTTCCCATTATCTCGAAGTGAACCGAGGGTCTCTATCGGAAACTATGGACTCTGGAATCCCATGTAATCTCACTATCTCATCAATATACTTCTTTGTTAGCACATGTAAAGAATCAGTTTATTAATTGCCAGAAAATGGACTAACTTCGTCAAATGATCAACAATAACCCATATGGCATCATGCTTCCTACTAGTCTTAGGCAAACCTATTAGAAAATCCATGGTTACCCTTTGCCATTTCCACTCAGGAATGGATAATGGCCTTAAATTGCCTTAAGGTGCTTGGTGTTCAGCCTTGACTTGCTGACACACTAGACACCTGGTCACATATTCTACTATATCTCTCTTCATTCCTTTCCACCAAAAATGCTCTTTCAGATCTCTGTACATCTTGGTGCTACCTGGGTGCATGGCATAAGGTGTATTGTGTGCCTCATCCAGTATCTCATCCCTCACCTCCTTGACATCTGGAATACTAAGTCTGTTCCATACAACCATAAGTCCATCATCCCTCACTACTAGTCTAGATTTCTTGCCATTCTGAATTTCTCCACGGAGCTTACTCAATTCTACATCTTGTACTTGTAACTCCTTAACTTTCTCCCTAAGTATCAGTCTTCCTCTGAAATTTACAATAATACAATCTGGTTCCTCCTGTTTCAAGCTTATCCTAAGCTTAGCCATTTCTTCCAATAACGGCAGATAAACTATTTGAATATGAACTATAGAGGATTTCCTACTCAAGGCATCTACTACCACATTCGCCTTCCCTGGATGGTATTCAATTAGTAGGTCATAATCCTTGAGTAGCTCTAACCACATTCTCTGTCTCAAATTCAGTTCATTTTGGCTTAATAAATACTTGAGAATTTTATGATCTATAAAAATCTTCCTCTGAACTCCATACAGATAATGTCTCCAAATCTTCAAGGCAAAAATTACTGCTTCCAATTCCAGATCATGCGTTAGATAATTTAGCTCATATGGCTTCAGTTTCTGCGAGGCATAGGCTCTAACTTTATCTCCTTGCATTAACACACAACGCAAACCCTTTCTTGAAGCATTACTGTAAACTGTATAACCCTCATCTCCCATAGGCAAAGTCAGAATGGGACACTTGTCAATCTATGGTTAAGCTCCTCAAAGCTCTTATGACATTCATCACTTGAAATAAACTTTTAATTCTTCCTCAATAACTTGGTCATCGGAGCCATTATCATAGAGAATCCTTCCACAAACCTCCTATAATAGCCCTCCAGACCTAGAAAACTTCTCACTTCTGTCACTGTCTTGGGTGTATGCCAATTCACCACTGCTTAAATTTTCCTCGAATCAATATGCACCCCATCTTTCGATATCATATGTCCAAGGAAAATCACTTTGTGAAGCCAAAATTCATATTTACTTAATTTGGCATAAAGTTCTTTCTCCCTTAATGTCTACAACACTATCCTGAGATGTCCCTCATATTCCTCTTCACTCTTGGAATAGACCAAAATGTCATCTATAAACACTATGACAAATCAATCCAAATACTCCTTAAATATCTTATTTGTAAGATCCATGAATGCAGCTGGAGAATTGGTCAGTCCGAATGGCATGACAAGGAACTCGTAATGCCCATAATGAGTCCTAAAGGTTGTTTTGCTTACATCAGACTCCTTAATTTTAAGCTGATGATAGCCTGACCTGAGATCAATCTTGGAAAAAACTCTTGCTCCCTATGGCTGGTAAAACAGATCATCAATTCGGGGCAGAGGATACTTGGTCTTAATAGTCACCTTGTTGAGTCTCCGATAATCAATACACATGCGCCATGTCCCATCCTTCTTTTTAACGAATAGAACTGGCGCTCCTCATGGTGACGAACTTGGCCTTATGTAACCCTTCTCTAACAGCTACTCCAACTGTTCCTTAAGCTCCTTCAGCTCAGTTAGAGCCATTATATAGGGTGGTATAGAGATGGGTGTGGTACAGGGAATCAAGTTGATAGCAAACTCGATTTCCCTCATCGGTGGCAAACCAGGTAAATCCTCTGAAAACACGCCTGAAAATTCCCTTACAATTGAAAAATCCTCTAACCTCCCTTCATTCACATCAGTGTCCACAACATATGCCAAGAAAGCTTCACACCCCTTTCCCACCATCATCCTGTCAGCTAGCAAAGCTGAAATAATTCTTGGTGATGGTATTTTCCTATCCCCTCTGAAAATCACCTTCGCACCGTTGCCCAGGTCAAATTCCACCTCCTTGAGGCTACAATCTAACTTTGCATGATACTTCTCCATAGCATCTATTCCAAGTATAACATCTAAGCATTTTAGGTCTAGAGGTAGTAAATCCACTACCAGTCTAGCACCATCAATGAAAAGCTCACAACTTCTATATACTTGACTTATTATCACATTCTTCCCTAGAGGAGTACTAACAATCAAAGAGCTATCCAAAGGCACCGAATTCACACCATATAATGCCATGCTTGCAGAAACAAATAAACGCATGGAGCCAGAATCAATCAACACATATATAGCATAATTGAATAACTGAGCCATATCTGTGACAACTTCAAGTGTGGCTACAACTGTCTCTCTGGTCATGACAAACATCCTTGCCTGAGCCTAACCCCCAGGACTTCTTGGAGGAATAGCCTCCCTTGCAGCTCCAGAACTGCCCACCTCAACAATTAGTCTAATTCCCATTGTTTCTGCTCTCCTTGGGGCTTGCAACTACAACCCTCTTGCCTTGTTACTTAGGGACAGTCCCAGATCATGTGTCCCTTTTCTCCGCATCAGAAGCATGCTCTAAGTAACTTGAAACACTCTCCCCTGTGAAGCTTCCCACAATGCTCACATTGGGGGTTCATGTTCCTGCTCCTCTCCACCCTGTTATTTCCCTCTGCAGTTGAGACTTGCACTAAAGCTGACCTTGGTTGCTTGTTCCTAGTAGAGGCACTACTCCCTACCTCACTCTGTGTGTGGAAGCTCTTTATACCCCTCTCTAGCATTGGAGCACTCACCCCTTTATTAGAAAACTGCTCTCGGTTCTTACTCTTCCTGCTTACTTCATTCTTTACATTCTCCAGTTTTTCAATCAGCTCATACTCACTCATACTCATGTCCCTCTATGTGAGATTTAGAAATTCCCTGGCCTTATCTTGTATATAAACCCTGGAGAGATACTTCTTCCTGAACACTTCCACAAAATCTCTCCATGACAACACCGGAGGCATACCTGACTGTAGGGCATTGATTCCCACCAATGAAGTGCATCCCCTTATAGCAAGCTAACTGCATAATCCAGCTTTTCTTCATTGGAGCACTTTATCTAAAGCAGGACTCTAACGGTTCTCTTCAACCATGCTTCAGCCTCTTCCAGATTTATAGTACCATTAAAATCTACAGCTCCATACTTGCGGAGCTTATCATACTGCCCACTACTCCCCGCTAGAGCTTGTACCGATACTTGAGACCCTTGAACCATGGCAGAAAGCCTCGACAAAGGTTTAAAAGAACCGCGGATCCATGGTAGACATAGGAGGAGGAAGTGGTGGCACTTCATGCTGCACACTAGGTGCCTCAGCATCAGGAGCAGAGTGTGTTCATGCATCTTGCGGGACATAGGATTCATTCATGCTCCTTTTGCGAGAGCAAGATCGAGTCATAGCTCCTCGAGTTCTCTTTAAATGTGGCATTTTCACTCCTTCAATATAAAACCATTGAAAACCTTTATTCATGCAAAACAATTTTAAAACAACTTCGAATCATGTAAAACAATTTAAATCATATGAAACAATTTCAAATCAAGCGAAACAATACAAAAAAAAGCACATTGTTCATTTAAAACAATGCATATGATTCATTCAAAACAATGTATGTTCATTTTGTAGTTCAAAACTACTCATTTCATGCCTAGGATACTCTTAAACCTAGTCCTAAACCTAGACCTAAACCTAGTCGCTCTGATACCAATTGTAACAGCCTAGACCACCCCCTTGCAGATATTGTCTGCTTTGGGCCTTTTTAAGTGGCTCGTGATCCACACACTTTGGGCCTTTTTAAGTGCCTTGTGGTCCACACCCTTACAGTTTTGCTTTTCCAGCATGTAGGCTACTTTAGGACACTACTCCTGCAAGGCTTCCCAGGTGATCACCCATCCTAGTACTACTCTTACCCAAACACATTTAAATTCAGAATTCTGATGGGATCTGGTGCGTTAGGGCATGGAAAACGTGCTTGCAAAGGGAAGGTATCCATACCCTTATAAGGAGTGCTTCGTTCTCCTTCCTAACCGATGTGGGATTTCTCCCCTCCCTCGTGGAGTCCCAGCGTCCTCACTAGCTCATCGGTTCGGGTACTGGCTCTAATACTAATTGTAAAACTCACATTTAATCATGAAACATATATTTCCCAAAACAGAATGTACTACACATTTTCCCTAAGGGTCTTGTGTTGCTGTGTACAGAATGTACTAACGCAATCCAACATAATGGTCTTATATAGCTGTGAACTTAAGGGAGTCCATGAAGGAGCTCCATGCCACTAGAGGGCAAGCGGGAGAAGCCTTTTATCAAAGTACACTTGACTTAACTTAGGGGACCACCACAAACCCACATAATCATACATTTCATAACTTGTAAACATATTGTCCAAAATGGCACTTTTTCGAAACTTGATTTCCTTTCAAAAATCATTTTCATTTTTCATTTCATAATTCAAAGCACAATTTATATACAAAACATGTAGCACATTCTCAAAACATTCAAAAAGCAATAAATTTCACATTTAAAAAGTAGTTGAAATCATTTATTTCCATTTCTTGAAAAGGATATTAATGGCTTATTACTTAATTATAAAAATGTAACCCACCTTGAATTCCTTGCTTATAACTTGCTCAAATGTGCCTCTCCTCTTGCTCCTCTTGTCTTTCTTAATTCCTTTTTCATAGGCAAAAATCCCAACTTCAATAGGGTTGGAAAATTGAAAACCCACAAAGCATATTAAAAAAAATGTTTCTAGAAAACTTAAACCCATGTATTTCCTATACTTTATGAACCAAAACCCTCCCATATATCCAAAGTATAAAAATCAAACTTACCTTGAATCTTCACCAATTTATGAGATTATTGGCTCTAAAGAAAACTCTTCCCTTCCTCTTTCTTCTTCCCTTCTTGAGCAACTTCAAACTCTCTCTTTAAAACTAGGTAAAGATGAAACCTAGTTCTAAACTCCATTCTTTTCTCTACTTCACCGAAACCGCTCTTACTCACATTTTGTTTTCATATTTTACTTCTTCTTTCTCTCCTATTCTCGTTTTTTCTCTTCTTTGGGAAGAAGACAACACTTCTTCCTTCCCATTTTACCCTTAATGAATGAGAAAAGTCCATCTTGCCCTTCCTTTAATGCCTTATTATATTTAACCTTAAGTAAACTACCCAAAATACCACTTTATACATTCTTACCACTTTTAATTCAACTAACCCATGAATTAAATTCTACTAACATAGACATTAAAAAAATTTAACTCCCAAAAATTCACCTATCCAAACCTCATAACTATTTAAATCATGCTTAATTAAAGAAAAAAAATTCGTGGGCCAGCATAAAGACTGCTCTTCTTAGAGTTGTGCTTTAAACTAACCATTTAGCAAATAATTCCAAAACATGCATCATCATCATATTAATAGAGTGAGGATTAGTTCGACAAAGAATCAAAAGATCATCAACATGCATAAGGTGAGCGAGATTGAGAGCATTACATTTGTAGTGAAAACAAAAACTCCTATTGTAAGAGATCTGCTTACTTGTCAATCGAGAAAAGCCTTCCATCACAAGAGTGAATAAATAAGAAGATGTAGGATCTCCTTATTGAATGCCTTTAGCAATCTTAAAATGCTTGGAAGGAACCCCAATCACAAGAATAATTAGAGAGGGAGTTTGAATTCAAGTCATTATTCAATCAATAAATCTAGGTGGTAGCTTTAGAACTTCAAGAAAAACTTGGATGAACTACCAACTAACTGTGTGAAAATCTTTGTAAAAATTAACTTTAATTAAACAACTTTTGAGATTCTTACCTGAATTGTAATCCTTTAACAATTCTTGAAAAGGAAGGATATCCCCAATATTCTGATCAGAAATGAAATTCCCATGAGCTAAGTTGATAATGCAAGAAATAGCCAACTTGAATCTTTCAGCAACGAGTTTAGAAATCACTTTATAGATTATGTTATAATAAGAAATTGGTCTAAAATCATTCATACTCTAAGGGTTGCAATTTTTAGGCACCAAGAAAATGTATATATGGTTCATTTCTTAGAGAAATTTTGAGGAAGCAGAGAACTCCAGCACATCGTGTGTCAATGACTTACCCGTAATGTCTTAAGTGTTTTGAAAGAATAAAGTCATGAAACCATCCAGCCTAGGAGATTTAGATGATTTCACGTTGAATAGAATTCTCTTAACATTGTGCTCAGTGATTGGAGACACCAAAATATCTTTGATAGTCTGATTTATTGAACATTTAAATGGCTTTAAAATATGTGGACAGGAGATAGGGGAAGCATCTGAACCCATCAGCTCAGTGAAGTGATTTCTGGCAAGCTTTTGTAAGTGAATTTGATCTGTATATTCTTATCCCCCATTGTTTAGGAGCACAAATATTTTATTAACATTCCTCCTTCCAATAAGGATGAGTGGAAGAACTTAGTGGTTGTGTAGCACGTCACTCTTATAGAACATATACCCGACATTCTGGAGGAATACCCGAGTACGCACCCCACAAGGGTGCCATGCTAGGGCAATCAGTCGATCATACTCAATTCAAAACTTTAGAAATATCACATGCATATCCAGAAAATCGATAATTGAACTTTCGCCCCATTTTACTCATAAGAGTCTCAATTATAAAAGCCACAAACCATAAACACGTCATCATAAATTCCAGTGATCATCTAGCCCCAATACAAATACAAAATGTGTTTCATCAAACTGTTATTACAAGCAAAATTCATTTACACAATAAATAATGCTTCAGAATATAATGTTTAATACTAAAAATAATAGAAAAACATATGCGGACACCAACTGATCCCGACCTCTAACTCTTATTCGAATGCAGTGGTTAAACTCCAATTAGTCTAATTGAGTATCCCTTAACCTGAAAGACAATGTTGCAATTTTGGGTGAGTTTTGTGAACACAGTGAGCAGACCATCCTCAATGGCTCACTCATATCACATAACACAAATAGTTCACAGTTCATATTCAATTCGCAGATAAATATCAACACATATAGCACATCACTTCCTTAATTCATCATGTGGCATCAAATACACTTTATTCACTTATTTTATATATCACATTGGAAACAATTCAAACAGTACAATTTAGTCATTTAACATACATATCAATTGTATATGCAATGCTCATGAGACTCAATTTCATTTCTTACTTTGTTGTGACCGAGTGCCTTTTTACTGGCCCATATCTCTTGTGGATACCGGGCTTGTTTTAGATAGTGTCCCATATCCCTTAATGGATACTAGGTACATTAACAAATGAGCCAGAGGCTTTTACCATATTTTGAGCTTTAAGCTCTTTTTTATGGCTATTTTGGTCACAATAACCTTTATGTTGTCATACATTCACGTAATGAAATGCATCACATTCACATATATTCTATCAGTCACTCGATTTCAGTTTCACATTCACATTCACATTTATCATCGGACCTTAGCCTTGCATTCAACAATAATGTTGAGTATCATTTATTCATTCAAATTCACATTCAAGGAGCACTTCTAATGATTTAAACTTGTATCAAATGCCTCGGATATTTATTGTCCAAAATCAACACATTCACATAAGTCATATCAGTAGTAATTCAATACAAAAATTTAAAATAAAACAAACAATGAAAATGAGACTATCTAGGTAGACTCATAATACGCTCTAAATTAGCATTTACTTCCTTAATTTAGAAACGTCTGAATGCGGACGTTCTATCCTATATATCAAAATTATGCAATACATATATTGCATACACATTATTAATTGGAAAATCATATAAACATTCAATTGTACACATATGTATAAGTGTAATGTATAATGAATGCTCAATTTGACTATTTCGGGTATGTTTCCTTATCCACGTCTCTTGATTATTCAAACCTTATCATTTGTATGTGTCTAGTTTATTCTTAGGTTTACACCTCAAGAACACTTGGTTATTCTAATATCATAATTCAATTACTCGTCATTTCTTTTCTAGTATTATTTGTTCCCATATTTTCCAATCCTCATTCACCTTTACTTAACATATATTACTTATCTCCTTTAAATCACAATTACAATACTATGAACCTCTTTATTCCCATTATACTCTTGCCGTTGGTACTTTGATATCAAAAATTTATTCACTAAGTTGTAACCTCATTTATCACCTCATACATATCACACATTTAGTCACTTAATCCAAGCATCATTCCAACTTTTCACAAAATAGATTTTCAGGTCAATTTTGCATGGAAATTTTGACAAGCAAGTTATACCTAAAATACTACAGACTGTTCCCAAACTGCGACAACACACTGTACTCAAATTCAATCCAAATTTTGAAACCCTTAAGGATAGAATTCAAATTTAATTTTCGCATGAAAATTGTAGCCATATGTCTCTAGTTTAATCTAAACTTAAAATCAGTCTATTTGGATATCCATAGATCAAGATATGGCCAAATTACAAATTCCTGTTTAGTGAAAACACTCCATTTAACATATTCCAGCACACTTCATCATTTTCCTCCTAAACTCATCAACCAACCATTTACCAATCCTTTCTTAGTGAATTCAGATGACAATTAATTCTAGTAGAGAAGAAGGACAATGTGTGAGGAGCATGTGGTTCAAATTTTAAGTCAATCGGAGGTCCGGAGAAGAAGTTATGGTCAAAAGAGTGAATGGTGTTTAAAATTGTCAAAAAGCATTGCATCTTCATTATCAAGCACGATCGTGCAACTCCCCTGAGGTTTTCTCTCTGTCACGATCATGCTTGTGCATGATTGTGGACTACTCGATGTTCCCTTTCTGTCATGATCGTGCTTGTGCACGATTGTGATAGACGAACTTGCTAAAACTAATGGCTTTTCAGTATCACTATCACACTAATTCCTCCCATTTCAAGACACCATAATACCCTTTTTCATTAGCATCAAACTCATTTTAACTCATCTCTATAACACTCAAAGAGATCCACATTAATACAGTAAGAAAATAGAACATACAAACCCTTTATTTATCTATCAAAATTTTTTTCACTTTTTCCTACATCATCTTTAATGATCATTCAAACTTAAATAATCTCAACAACAACTTATGAAATATTGATCATCATATATATAAAAGTAAGACATGAATCTAACCACATTTCTCATTCACGTTTTAAAATGTACCCATCCTCATTTTATGATCATTTAACTATTAACTATCATCATACATGTTTCACCTAACATATCAAGAAGAATAACATACTGCTTACTTATTTAAGCTTCAAGATCTTCAAATCACTCTTAACCCTAGCTTCTCCAGTATCATTTGATGATCAACATTCAACGGTGGTAGGGCTGGGTCTTTAGTAAGAAATAAAGAAGATAACAAAACAATAGTAGTAAATGAAAGGTGAAAGTAAGCTTCAACATGAATGGGTGAGAAGTGAGTATCGGGGATGAAGATAAATAAAGAAGATGAAGATGAGAGAAGCTAACGAAGAGAGGTGTAATAGCAAGTGAAAGACGAAAATGAGAGGGGGTCTTTCACTTAGTAAAAATCGTGGGTTAAGAGAAGTGGTGTGGCAAGTGACATATGTCACTTTCTCATGATCCTCTTTTGGTCTTTTAATTAACTACTCCATTTGTGTCCCAATTCTAATTCAATTGACTCCCAATTTTAAATGACATATGCCATTAAATGTTAATGTCATTCATCAAAATTTTTACTACCATTTGACACTTAGTTATACTACTATTCATAAATTATCTCGCCACTTGGCATTTTTTTCCTAGTCCAAAATACCCTTAATTTCAAAAAATTCTCAAATTTCACCAAAAATTTTAAATCACTACTAATACACACAAACTAAATTTTTAAGACACGTAATCCATAATTCACATTATAATCACATTAAAATAATCATTTATACCCAGAAAAATGTCAAATGAGTGCATGAAAAAATCATTGTAATCAGTACAAAATTCAAGTTCATGTGCATGTATGCTAACATTATGCATGAGTATGAAATGCATTTTTCTAATCTCTCATTGCTATTTCTCAATTACAGAAATCTAGGGTTCTGACACTTAGTATGGAAAGGAGATGTTACAACATTAGCCTTGCATGGATGATACTCTATTGTGCAATCATAATTCTTAAGCAACTCAATCCACCTCTTTTGTCTTATATTAAGTTCCTTTTGACTAAAAAATTATCTTAAACTTCGGTGATCTGTAAATATCTAAAACATTTCACCATATAAATAATGTCTCCAAATTTTTGGAGCAAACACTATTGCAGCAAATTTTAAATCATGAATTGGATAGCTGAACTCATGAGGCCTTAACTATCTCGAAGAATATGCAATCACTCTATCATACTGCATTAAAACACACCTAATCCCTGATGTGAAGCATCACTGTATACAACATATCCTCCAAATCTAGATGGAATAGCTAACATTAGTGTCGTAGTTAATCGATGTTTTAATTCCTCAAAACTCCTTTGACATTCATCAGTCCATCAAAAAGGTACGTTATTGCTCAGAAGCTTTGTCAAAGGGGTTGAGATCAATGAAACCCCCTCGACAAACCTCCTATAATAACTTGCTAGCCCAAGAAAACTCCAAATCTCTGACACATTTCTAGGTGCTTCCTACTTTATGATTGCCTCAATTTTCTTTGGATTTACCTCTATGCCCTATCCGGACAATACATGACCCAAGAATACCATCTGATCAAGCCAAAATTCACACTTATAGAACTTGGCATACAATTGCTTCTCTCTCATTATCTGTAAAATTAACCTCAAATACTCATAATGTTCCTCTTTACTCCTCGAGTACACTAAGATATCATTTATGAATATAATAACAAAGTGATCGCAATAAGGTTGGCATACTTTATTCATCAATGCCATAAAGGAAGCTGGAGCTTTCTTCAATCTAAAAGGCATCACTAAAAACTCAAAGTTTTCATATCTAGTTCTAAATGCACTCTTTGGTACATCAGCTTCTATTATTTTTAATTGATAATACCCTGACCTCAAATCCAGTTTAGTAAACACCTGAGCTCCCTGTAACTGATTAAGTAAATCATCAATTCTTAGTAATGGATACTTGCTCTTCACTATCACCCAATTTAGATGTTTATAATCAATACACAATGTCAAAGTCTCGAACTTCTTCTTCACAAACAATATTGGAGCTCCCCAATGCGACACACTAGGCTTGATAAAGCCCTTATCCAATAACTCCTGTAATTGAGTCTTAAGTTCCACAAGTGTCATCCTATAAGGAGGAATAGATATAGGAGAAGTAGTTGACACAAGGTCAATAATAAACTCCTTTTTCCCTATCTAGGGGCAATCCTGGTAATTCGGTGGAAAAAACATCCAGAAAATCCTTAACAATAAGAATATTATGAATTTTCTGCTCAATTCAGGTATCTATCGCATAAGCTAAATAGGCCTCACATTGACTTTGAATCAACCTAAAAGCCCTCATTAAGGAAATCAATTTGGCTGGCATTACTTGATTAATACATGTTGGACCCCGTTGCCGAAGCCCAACATCGGGTACTGAAGCCTGAACTTGAGCTTATGCTACTACATATCATTCTTATAAATCAACCACAAACAACAAGTGAATAAAGCATATCCTATACATTTATCTTCAAATCCAAAAGCAAT
>JANZLC010055889.1:0-14534 GCA_026413385.1 Erythroxylum gracilipes
GAGGAGGACTCATTGGGTGACTTAGTGCGCCCCTCCCTCGCAACCACCAAACACCTTAGTGCACCCCTCCCTCACAACCACCAAACACCTCCTTCCCCCTTCTAGGCCACCAGACCCTCCAGCAATTACCTCCTCCCCCAACGATGCCACTATTATACTTGACTCCCCGATGCATGAAATGGCAGAGCCTACTGAGATTTTCCCGAATGAGGGACAAATTTGCGATGGGGCCGGCACCCCTGCCTCTTAGCCCTTTCCTTTTCTCTACTTTTTTTTATGTCCATTCTCCTATGGAATTGCCAAGGGGCTGGGGGAAAATTCTTCTAGCCTATCCTTAAGAATTACATCCAAACTCACAAACCGATTTTGGTAGTTTTGGTGGAACCTCGCATTAGTAACTCTCGAGCGCAGAAAGTTATTAAGAACTTGGGCTTCAACCAGTCCTTTCGAGTGGCATATGGCTTTTATGGAATAAGGACACTCCTATTCAGATTCTGATAACCCATAGGTAATTCATTCATGTCAAGATCCAATGGACTCTTACTCCATTTGTTTTCATTGTTATTTACGCTAGCCGGAATTACTCGCTACCACATTTTCTGTGGGACCACTTACAGCACCTTGCCCGGTCTATCTCTATACCTTGGCTTTTGGGAGGCGATTTTAACGCAAAATTGGTCTGCTATGATCAATGTGGTGGCTCCAAACTCCGTTCAGGAGTGAGCCCTTCCTTTCGACACTGCATCCAATGTTGTCACCTACAAGATCTTGGGTTTGTAGGACCTAAATTAACCTGAAGACGGGGCCAGCTTCGCACCCGTCTTGATCGCGATTTCTGTTTTATTCCCTGGTTGACGGAATTTCCTCAGACGACTGTTCATCCCCTTCCCTTCCTGAAATCTGATCATCGCCCTCCCCTTGTCACTTTCGCGAGCCCTATGCCTCCTTCCCATACCCCTCGGGCTTTTCGCTTTCAGTCTACCTAGTTGACCCATGACCATTTTGGCCAAATTGTCAAGGTCAATTGGCATCCCAATTTTTTGACTATTACTACTAAGCTCGGGCATTTGGCTACCAAGCTTCAGCAATGGAACCACACCACTTTCGGGAACATTTTTCAACGCAAAAGGAGACTCATGGCACTACTTCGGGGCATTCAAACCCACCTGGACGCTAGAGACTCTGCTTCTTTGTAAGACCTAGAGGCTTATCTACAGCAGGAGCTTAAACAGGTCATCGTCCAAGAGGAATTGTTTTGACACCAAAAATTGCATTGCCAGTGGCTCACGCAGGGGGACAGAAACACTAAATATTGCCACGTGGTCACTATAGGCCGTCGATGGACTCTGCACTGTCGCTCCCTTTGAGATGAAAATGGATGTGAAAGTTCGGATCCTGTTTGCATTTAACGCATCGCCCGCACCTTCTTTGCCAACCTTTACACTGCTGGTCGGTCCACCCCACCGCACTTTCTTCCTCCCGATACTTTCCCCCCTCTTCCTCGACAAGCTAGTACAGATCTGCTCGGACCTATCTCTCCCGAAGAAGTCATGAATGCTTTCTTCGAAATGAATCCTCACAAGGCACCGGGCATTGACAAATTCACTGCGCTTTTCTTCCAATCCTAGTGGGATCACATTGGGCCCGATCTCGTCTTATTCATACAAAAAATCTTTCGGCATGAAATATGGGAGCAATCCCTGAATCGTACTGTCTTGATCCTCATTCCTAAGACCCCCTCCCCACAGTCGAATACGCAGATCTGACCTATCGCTCTGTGCACGGTCCTCTACAAAGCTATCACCAAAGTTGTCGTCAACAGGCTGAAACCCCACCTCGACAAACTTGGCACCCCAACCCAATGTAGCTTTGTCCCAGGCTGCCAAATCATTGACAACATCATCATTGCCTAGGAGGTTATTCATTCCATGTGGAGAAAAACCGGTAAAACCGATTTCCTGGCGGTTAAGGTGGATCTGGAAAAAGCCTACGATCAGCTTTCTTGGGACTTTATCCTAGATACTCTCATTACTGTCGAAATCTCGGACTCCCTCATCAATCTTATCATGAAGTGTGTTTCAACAGTGACAATGCAGGTTAACTGGAATGGAGCACTAGGTGAAGCTTTTACCCCTACTCGAGGTATCCGTCAAGGAGACCCGCTTTCGCCCTACCTGTTTGTGTTGTGCATGGAGCGCCTTGGCCATCTCATCACTCACTTCGTGCCCCACGGCCATGGACGTTGGTCACCTATCACTTTAAGTCGCCCAGGTGCCCCCATATCCCACGTATTTTTTGTTGACGACCTTATCTTGTTCTCAGAAGCTTCTCTGGATCAGGTCTTCATCATTCGTGACATCTTGACTACTTTTTGTGTTGCGTCGGGCCAACGCATTAGTCAGGATAAATCCCGAGTCTTCTACTCTCAGAATATTTCCCCCTCTACAGCGCGTACTCTTAACCGAGCGCTAGGCTTCAAACAGATACAGGACCTCGGTCGCTACCTTGGAATACCGCTGCTTCACAAAAAAGTCACTAAAAAGACTTGCCAGTATCTTCTCGACAAAGTCCAACAACACCTCTTAGGGTGGCATGCCAACCTCTTGTCTTTTGCGAGACACATCACTTTGATCCAGTTGGTCCATTTTGCACTCCCTACTTATACGATGCAAGCGCTTCGCCTTCCTCGGGGTTTGTTCGATGAATTGGAGAAGTTCATGCGTACCTTTTTATGGGGCTCCTCCCCTGGAAGTCGTAAGATACACCTTGTTCACTGGGATCAAGTGTGCCAACCCAAGGAATTGGGTGGGTTAGGAATTCAGAACATCGGCGCCACCAACAACGCTTTGATTACCAAATCAGGGTGGGCTATGATCACCAAACATAACAGTTTGTGGGTCCAAATTTTATCGGCCAAGTATAAATTTGATGTCACCCATATCCCTTCCACTCTTTCCACTTCCAGTGGCTCCATGGTGTGGCGGAGTATCAAGGCCATTTGGCCCAACGTGCTCAACGGCATGCGCTGGATGATTGGTGACAGGTTCTAGGCTCGGTTTTGGGTTGACCCATGGGTCGCCAATGTGGGTCCCCTTTTACAGTATGCTACCACTCCTATTCCTTCCTTCGAACTTGACCGTCGCGTTCACCACTTCGTGGACACCACTGGTAATTGGGCTTGGCCTAAGTTTTAACGATTACTTCCTTCCTCCATCTGGATGTCCATTGAGGGAACCTTCCCCCCCCCCAAGCCTTACCTAGGAGCTGACAAACTCATTTGGGAACCGTCACTTACCGAGAAATTCACTACAGCTTCGGCCTACTCTATGCTTATGGAGCACCCTCGGGCTCAACCCGACTGCTTATGGAAAAACATTCGGCACTAGCCCCGTCCACAGTATATCTGTTCTTTTCTTTGGCCTCTTGCTCAAGACCGACTCCTCTCCAACCAGCAACGCGCTCGCAAGCACCTCACTACTAGCTTGGTATGCTATCACTGTTGTGTAGAGGAGTCCTCGCTCCATGTTGTTCGTGATTGCCCAAAAGCGCGGAATCTTTGGCTTACTTTCCCTCTCCAAGCCATCTTGCCCACCTTCTTCACTAGCAACCATCAGGATTGGCTCACTACTAACCTTCAGACCCATCAGTTGGTCTCGGGCCTTGACTGGGCAGCTATCTTTGGGACTGCCTGTTGGTTCTTATGGACATGGCAGAATATGGCCCTTTTCGACACTCAGAACTCCTGCAACTGTGGTACTCAATTATGTCCACCTGCGTTCCCAGGCCTCGGTCTCGTTTTGTCCCGCCCGTCTGGCACCTCGACCTCGATATGAGCAAGATATTGGGTGGTGCCTGCCTACCCTGGGTGGGTCAAACTGAATATCGATGGGGCATGTTGCAGCGAAACCTCCTCGGCCACTGTAGGTGGACTTCTTCGGAATAGCTCTGGCGAGTGGCTTGGTGGATTTGCTCATAATATAGGCCAGTGTTCCCCGGTTTTGGCTGAACTATGGGGCGTCTACTCGGGTCTCCAACTGGCCTGGACCATGGTTTTCAACGCGTGGTCCTCGAACTAGGCTCTCTCGCCGTTAAAGAGCTCCTCTCCAACGCCCCGCATCGATCCCTGTCTCTCAATCCATTAGTCCTGGGCATCAACGAGCTACTCATCCGGAACTGGGTTGTTCTTCCTCGACACACCTACAGAAAGGGCAACTGGTGTGCTGACTGGCTCGCCAACCATGCTTTTACCTTGGGACTCGGTCTCACCACTTTTGATAGAGCACCCTATGGGTGTGCCACTATCCTCATAGAGGATCTGGCAGGAGTTAGCCTCCCTCAGAGGATTTTGTAATTTATGTTATTTCCCTTGTAAAAAAACGAATTGAGAACCTACATGTCACTGTTCTCCATATGCATAGTTACAAATCCAATCAATTGGGTTTTAGCTCATGTCACTTAATTTGAACTCGATCAAGGCCTACCTAAAACCCGATTCAATCCACCTGAAACTTAACCCAACACTTTTATCTGTTCTGGTGGCATATATCCCTACTTGGCGCTTTTCGCCATTTTTCTGCAACACAAACATAGTTATTCCATTTGAGTCTTAACAACTACATGAAGATTATCATGTAACAACAAAAGCAAGTAAAATTTAATATCAATCGACTCACTAATTCATTTATTTCAATCGATTGTTTGAAAGACGATAGAGAGAGAATGAGCTAGAAAATGAAATTCAAAACTGGAAAACAGCAAAAGTGAAAGAGATTAAAGAGAGAAACTAAAGAATTGTATCCTGAGGAAAAAAAACCCCAAACATTATGTTGAAGAAGCGAGGAAGAGTGAAACATACTAAAACCCGGCCTCCAATAAGCTCCTAATAAAAAAAACATAGCAAGTATAATGAAATAATAGTATGTTAGAAACTAACCGTAATCGAATCACGGACATCGTAAAAAACAACAATTTTTACGGTCGATAATTCCATAACTTAATTAAACATGAATTGTAAAATAAGAAATCATACTTATATTTGTGTTTCTTGTTGAAATCTTTTGACAAATTTTTTACCGTGTCAACTACGAATTGTTCAATTGTCCAACTTCTAAAAGTAACCACATAGAAACTTTTCAACACCTTTCGAGAGGAAGAAAATAAGAGTGCCAACTCCTTTATCTTTTCTTCCTATTCATAGAAAAATCATTAGGAATTTCTTAAATTTTTACTAAAATTAATTCCTTAATTATAATTAGAGTCATACTTTAATTATAATTAATTTAATTTTAATAAAATCAAATATCTCATATTTGATCCCTAAAGTTTTTCAAACTTTATAATTGAATCCAACTTGATTAAAATTGATTTTTCCTTTATAAGCTACATGTTGACCCATTAGGTTCCTAATATATTGATAATAATTGTAAATTATAATTATAATTCACAATTAGAACTAAAACTTCTTTTAATTTATCTTTAATTTTTTCAATTAAACAATTTATAATCATAGATCAAGATTGACGTCAAATAATATATCATGACCACCCAAGTATCAAGAATGTCAAAGTAGTTTTACTTGACTTATGCTTGCATGATTATGATGTATAATTTAATCATTTCGTTATCCAATATTTCAATTCAACAGAGTATAGATATATTCTTTTTGTCTAATCATGTTCGTTTTTGCTAATTAGTAATTGATTTATAATTGAAATTTGAAAACCTCTTTTTTACATGTCAATTAACTCTGGCTAGAGAATTCCACGAACCACTACTAATCAAGAATAGTGGAATATTCTCTCTAAGTACTTTAAAGTAACAAATCCCTTATTAACTTACTTAACTACTTCCGTATAGTTCATACTGCATCAAAATGCCACCGACTGAATTATCTTGTGACGGTTTATAAGTAACATCAAAGCACAGTAATTCTCACACGATATACCTTAGTAATCTTAAGTCTAAGAACCAATTATACAACCATCATTATGAGAAAATTCATAGACACATAAGTACTATTTCATTTGGGATTCTCATAGTCGGGGCAGTTCAGAGACTTATTCTCTGTTAATTCAGTGACTTATTCTCTAATAATCACCCACATATCAGTTTAAGTATCTCCATATTTTAATTTATGAGATCAATTACTTTATTCATAAGAAAAAAAACATACTATGTGATAGTTTTACTGCTTCAACAATATCCCGTCTTCATGAAATTGCAACTAGGAATATTTAGGAACAATACATAAATGTAAATTAAATATCACAATTATGATTTCATCATAATTTTAATTATATAGTAATTATTTCAGAGTTTTTATTTTCAATATTAAAACATCCAATGCAATTAACTTAATACACAAAAATAAAGAATGCGCTTTTCATTAATAAATAAAAAATCATACATCAGATAACATCTAAATAATTGACTAGAAACATATAAACTAACAGTAGAACAAGAGAAAGCACAAGTGCAAAGCGTAGGCTAGAGTTTTAACTTGAAGTCATGTATATAGTCTAACTTTCAAATCAAATTGAGCTATAAAGTTGGGAGACATAAGAAAAACTTTTTAAAAAAAAAAGTTATAGCCCGATTTAAAATTCAACTAATTTAAATTGAATCGTTAATTTTAAATAGGATCAAATTGAATGTAACCAAGCTTGAAATTCTGCCGACCTGTGCAAAGTACTATTTTCAATTATAACTACATTAATCACCTGTTCGAATTTCTCGTATACGATATAACTATACAGTTTGAAGACTTGCTAAAATATTAGCGAAGTGTCTACAGTTCCAAATGCGATTTGATTATGAAAGTCTTTTAATTATATTTCAGTTCTCAACTATCTAATATTTTTATAATAATAAAATTTTTAATTATAATTTTAAAATATTAAATACACTACTTATTTTAAATAAATTATTTATCGAATAAGTAACAAATCTAATTTCACTCATGTTAGTATTTTTTTAATTATTTATCATCTTTAGAAATTTTATGCGAGTTGTATCTCCTTTTATCACAACTTAACATAACACATTTTTTAAAAAAGCTTATTTCACTAATTAGGCCGTCTCTATCAAATAATTATACAATTTTCTAGTTAAAAATTTGTTTGGCCTTTATCGGTATTTGTGGTCTTATGAAAAATGTGACGAGTTAGAGTAAGTACATTTAAGAAAGAAAAAACTAGTAAATTCCTTCAAATAAACAAATTACTAGTTCTTTAATTGGAATACTCTTGAATTAATCAAGTCTTGGGTCCAATTATTTTGAAAAATCAGGCTTCAGACTCAGCTCGAGCTCCTTCAAACTCGATTAAGCTCGAGCTTAGTATATCAGGCCTGAGCCCCATTAGTAAAGGATAGGGTCCCATTAGTAAAGGATAGGGTCGGGCTCAATCTTAGGCTAGTCTATTGTCATCTCTACACGACATCTCTCAATTATATTGAGAATTTGAATGGATCATTAGCGACCATTTAAAATTCTGAACTTGATCTCGAGTGCAAATTCAACTAGTAACAATATCTAAATTAACATCTAGAACGTATCTAAATTTCTAACACTTTACACGAGTGTTGCCATTATGAATTGACGTCTAATATCCTTGTAAGCTTGTAATATTTTAGTATTGCTAATTATAAGGATTACATCAGCATACAAGGATTGAAATAGAATTAAGGTTGAGCACGAGAATCAAAATATACTTCAAAATTGCAAATTAGATAGGGTGCTTATTTAGGTCAATTTAGTTAACAATTGAAAGTCATCAAAATTTTAAATTTAAACAACTAATTTAAAACAGCTAATTTTTCTAAACATCATATAACAATTAACTAATATAATTCGCTGGTCAAATCCGCTGATATAAAAGGCTCATATCACAGGAATCGAAATTGTCTAGTAAAGAGTCACAATCCCCAGTCCATATCACAGAAATCGAAATTGTCTAGGAAAGAGCAAAGTAGTTACACGGCCAAATCAATATATATTGTATGAGGAACTACATCCTTCCACCCGTGCAATCACATCCATATCCAACATGATGGGCATCATTAACAGTTGCTGCTCCCCCAATTGCATTCCCATGCCCTAACAACAGATCAAAACGAATCCAAATGGACTATGAATTCACCAAATGTAGTCATGAGTGGCATATGAATTCCAAGCCTTATGAGGTCAACGGATGTGAAGGAATACATTTGTCAGAAGAATCATGGTCTTGCTTGTCCTTTCCACCTTCCATTTCAATTGTTTGATACTACAGAAACTGAAGGTTAGGCTGTTTGAGACACTTCACCATTGAAAAACTTTCACGGAGCCATAATATACAAATAATCCGAGTTGCATCTAGTTCCTAAGATAGTCAACTTAGTGCTAATCTCATAAAGAAAAAGAAAGCCAAATCTAAAGAAATAACAAAACAAACATCAGAAAGAAGCTATTATACGAAACTTGAAGGATATCTCATCTCATGCGCAGTTAGTTCAAATTGCAAATCTAACCTTAAAGATTAATCCAATGAAACCAGAAAACGTAAACAACTGAACAAACAGGGAGAGTAAACCCAGAAAATATGGGAAAAATTATGAAGAAACCAAGCACAGGGGACCAAAAACACTAACAATGTTGAAGGATGGTGTGTTCTTTTATGCAACTGCAGTTTTTTTGAAATGATGCAGTCAAGCTATATTAGAAATGTCAAACTGCAAAGCGTCATACAAAAAAGATGGTGGGCATATCCCCCATTCTAAATCAGGCATAGAACCAGCAGCATGAGCAATACAATGAGCCACTTGGTTCGCTGATCTACGAACAAACTGAATAGCCATTGAAGGCAACAAAGACAAAAGATGTTTGCAATCTTGCACAATCGCACCAAAATAAGATAAATCAAAAGTAGTAGACTGTAAAGCATTAATAAGAAGTAAAGAATCAGACTCCATTATATCACACCTTGCCTGAGTGCGTTTCAGCCAACTGAGAGCTTCTCGGAAAGTCAAAGCTTCGCCTAAAGCAGGATCACCCATTCCTGAAAATGGCCTCATTTTCCCCATCATACATCGTCCAATAGAATCCCACAAAAGCATACCCATACCAAATAGTTGCTGCCCAGCTCCGACAGAGACATCAACATTACACTTATAACACCCGCCTGCCATTCCCTTAAGTGTTGTCTACTGCGCTGGAGGATAAAGTTGGGAGAGGAAGAAATTTTGTTCCAAACCACTTGATTTCTATTCAACCACAGCCCATAAATCACCATCAAAGCTTCGTGTCGAATATCCTCTGGTAGCGTTTTTACCCATCCAAACCAGTCCGTTAATGTGTTCATTCGTCGCCACCCAACTAATGATAAGACCCAAGTCTGCTGAGCCACAAGACAAGTTAAGAAGAGATGGTGTTCCGTTTCGGGATGAATACCACAAACCGGATAAACACTTGGAACAACTACAGATTTTCGTTGCAAGTTTACCATACATGGCATAAGAGCCAAAGTTGTTCTCCAACACATATGCTTCACTTTCTCAGGGATGTTTGCTTTCCAAATAAAACTCCAAATATCATCAGTAATGTGGTTGGGTAAACGTGGTACCTGAAAGCGCTGTCGATATCCACTCTTAACAGTGTAAAGTCCTCTGCGGTCATGTGTCCACGCCCAAACATCACGTTGCTTTTGAAGAGGCAATGGTATGTGGGTAATTAACATGATGTCCCGTTGTTGGAAAAAGTTGTTTAGCTGCACATCGTCCCACTTCTGGAGGCTTGGTATAATAAAAGAAGAGACTTTACATTGATCTAAACCTGAAGCCATAGGAGACACCACATACGGTTGATTAGGATCAGGCAACCATGGGTGATGCCACACCAAAGTATCTTCCCCATCTCCAATACGCCTATAGCAGCCTCCCGCTAATCCATCTCGAGCCTCCAAAATGCTGCGCCATATGTAGGAAGGATTACTACCGAGGTTTGCGGCCCAAAATGAGGAGTCTCGGTAATACCGTCCCTTTAGAACTCTAGCAGCTAGGGAAGATGGATTATGTAATAAACGCCAGCCCTGCTTAGCCAAAAAAGCAAGGTTAAACTCGTGGATACGTCGATAAGCAAGACCACCCTTGTCCTTCGGAATGCACAAATAATCCCATCTTCGCCATCGAATTCCAGTGGAGTCCCCACCACTCGAGGTCCAATAAAAAGCATTCATCAGAGATTCAATTTTCCTGCAAACATTCAAAGGAAGTAGAAACAAAGACATTAGATAATTAGGAATGGTTTGTGCAACCATTCGAATAAGGACGTCTTTGCCTGCTCGCGAGAGAACTTTCGATTTCCATCCCGCCAATCGTTTAGCTACTTTATCCACAATATACTGAAACACATGCTGCTTATCTCTGCCAATAATTGCGGGCATTCCCAAATAGGACTGATGTTGGCTCACTTCCGTAATACCCAGGTGCTGGCAAATAAGTTGTCGTTCTGCACAATTGACATTGGGGCTAAAAGATACTGCTGATTTGGTTAAATTGATACTCTGTCCAGAGGCGTCTTCATAAAGTCGAAAACAGCGCTTCAAATTTGCTGCCTCAATAACGGACGCTCGCATAAAGAATAAACTGTCGTCAGCAAATAACAAGTGTGATACAGATAAACCTCCTTGGCCCATTTTTAGGCCATGTAATAAGCCCTGCGCCACATAACCCGATAAGATAGCAGATAGGCCCTCGGCACAAATAATAAATAAGTACGGAGATAACGGATCACCTTGTCGCAACCCACGTGAGGGAACAATTGGCCCCAACTCCTAGCCATTGTGTGCAATATAATAAACTACCGAGGAAACCACCTTCATAATCTTTTGTATCCACTGGGAAGCAAAGCCCAACTTCGTCATCATAACTTCCAGAAAACCCCATTCCATACGGTCATACGCTTTGGACATATCCGTTTTGATCGCCATAAACCCATTCCGTCCTTGAGTTTTCCGTTTCATAATATGAAAGCATTCATGGGCAGTTATAATGCTATCAGTTATCAACCGATTAGGAATGAATGCACTTTGTATTTCCGAAATAACAGAGTCCAGTACGCGCTTCAACCTGTTTGCCAACATTTTACAGACCACTCGATCTATAACATTCATCAAAGATATGGGTCGTAAATCAGAAACCACTTCAGGAGGAGTCTTCTTTGGTAATAGAATGATATTAGTGCGATTTGTACCAGGTAAACTAGTATCATGATGAAGAAAATCGAAACAAGCTTTACAGACCTCATGCTTAACAATCGACCAATGCGTCTTAAAAAAACCTGGATTAAAACCATCCGGCCCTGGAGATTTATTAGAATGCATTGAAAACAAAGCCACTTGCACATCCTCCTCTGTATAGGGTGCAAGAAGCATTTCGTTCTGCTCATCAGACACCTTCGGATGCACCCACCTCATGATCAAATCAGCATCCCCCAGATGAGAAGTAAATAAATTTTGATAAAAGTGAAGGACAATGTCTTCCATACCCGAATTCCAGTTCTTCCACACACCCAAATCGTCTTGCAGCCGATCGATTTGATTCTTTCGCTTTCTATGTGCTGCCATGACATGGAAAAACCTAGTGTTGGCATCCCCATTTTTCAGCCATACCTGTTTTGCACGTTGACTCCAATATAGCTCCTGTTATGCCAACAAAGCCCCATATGTTTCCTCTACCTTCTTCAATTCAGCATTGTCAACAGACAAAGCATGTCTACGTAAGAACAGTAAACGTGCTCTGCATTCCTTTAGGTTGCGTGTGAATTGGTGATGGAACGTTGCTGCCCATTTGGCAATAGACGTGGCGCAAACTTGTAACTGATCTTCCATAACTAGATGAGAGATACCACGCCAACACTCATGTACCACGTCCTTACAATCCGTCGCTAAACTCCAGGAATTTTCATACTTAAATTTTTTTGCTATATAACGTGGTTCATCAATGCCCAAAGATAAAAACAGTGGTTTATGATCAGATTGAATCGATTCTAATACGTAGAGGATCGCATTAGGAAATCGTTTCAACCACTCCCCAGTCGTTACCGCTCGATCCAACCTTTCCTTCGTTTCATTCGTCCTCTGATTTGACCATGTAAATTTGGCCCCGTGACAACCTATATCCCTTAGATGACAGGTATCAAGAGTCTGTCTGAAACCTTCCAAAGCCCATGGGGGTGTGGTGCTCTGCCTTCCTTTTCAGAGTTGTACATAATATCATTAAAATCTCCAATCACAGCCCAAGGTAAATTGGAAACAGATGCTAAAGAAAGTAGTAAAGCCCAACTCCGCCGTCTATGTTGCAAGCCCGGATAACCATAAAAACCCGTTAATCTCCACCACGACCCTGAGCCGAGTCGACACTGAACATCGATATACCTGGCTGAAAAACTAAGAAGACTCACATGTGCCGAACCTTTCCAAAATAAAGCCACCCCACCACTCAAACCAATTGGATCAACAACAAAAGAACCAGTATAACCCAATTTATCTCTTATTTTGAAAACTTTGTCTTTCATAATCATAGTTTCAATTAGAAAAACAAAGGTGGGTTTCTTAAGATGTATGAGGTCCCTAAGGGCCCGAACTGTTCGTTGGTTCCCAAGCCCCCGACAGTTCCAACATAATGTACTCATCGCTCCAGGTGGGCCTGGAAACCAAAACCCACCACATCCCCGTTTTTTGAAATTGGTGCCCCCGAGGCAGGCATAACAACCTCCACAAATCCGTGGTCAACATAAGCCATATCCTCATCTGAGTTTGAAGCCATATCCTCCCTCCTCCTTTTAGAGTCAAGAATCAATCTACTGGCTTCATTCATTTCCAGGATAGGGGTGATCGCAAGAGTAGTATCCATATTGTATAGAGGGACTCCAGTCTGATCCTTCTTATCCAAATTAACCACCTGCTTCCCAGCCGCAGGGTGAAACTGAGAAAAGCTGCCCATACCCGCCGCCAGCATATCTTTCGTCACCCTGATCCGGTCACCTTATGCCAGAGGCATGAAGCGGGAGGAACCCCCTCCTGAGCAGCAACAGTTGCCGTATTTTGTGAACAGCACCGGACTTCATCGTCAGACCGTAGCCATTTCTCACCAATGCGATTAGGTGTTCTAATTGGGGCTTTCAACCAAGGACCATAAGGAAATAATTCATGTGGGATTTTCGGAAGATCATACAATTTGACACAAAACCGATCAGAATGTCCTAGAATTCCACAGAAGTAACAAAACTGAGTAAGCCTTTCATATTTAAAATCTGCCCAGAACCAGTCAACTCCAGGTTTGGATAATTGCATTCTCCTTTTAATTGGGGTACGAACATCCATACGGACTCTTACCCTCATGTATTCCGCCCATAACACATAGTAATTTCTAGGATCAGATTCCAAGTATTCACCAATATAACTACCTACATCCTTCGCCACAAT
This sequence comes from Erythroxylum gracilipes, assembly GCA_026413385.1. NCBI lineage: Eukaryota > Viridiplantae > Streptophyta > Magnoliopsida > Malpighiales > Erythroxylaceae > Erythroxylum > Erythroxylum gracilipes. Next base: position 13,461 of record JANZLC010055889.1, read on the forward strand.
TTCCGACATAAAACCATTCTTCAGATTGTGAACCTGAACCCATATGTCAACAGAAGTGAGCTGTACATCATTCGGATGTTCACCAGACTGTAATTCCTTAACCATCACCAGGTTCTGAGAAAAACTCCAGGGGCCTCCTTTCAGAACACGTTCCACATCGAGGGCATGGAAGAATTGAAAAACAAAGACATTATTACCTATCTCCTTAACAACCATACCCTTAACAGGTCGCCATACGCTAGCCATGGTTTGCTTGAAAGCTGGAACATTTAGGGATTTATCTGTGAGAATACGACCTACCACACAATGTTGCCATTCCGCAGGAGTATGAACAGAGGTATTCTGATCGTTGTTCTGAATGCGGATACGCCCTTCCGTTTCCTGTAATTCCAGCTATGCGTTAATCTGAGCAATCAATGCAGTGGCATCTACCGGATCACCCATAGCCTACACAAGCAGAGGAAAGGGAAAACAGAACTGAGGAACCAAGGGAACGAAGGTAGAAAAGAAAGGAAAGTAAAGGGAGAGAGAGAAAGGGGAAAGCCAAAAGAGGCGCAAACGGCAAAGGGCAAAAATCAGGGCAAAAAACAAGAACTTGTTGACGAACAAGAGGACAAAGGCTCTTGCGAAAAGCGACAGGAGAGAACCCACCCTAACATCATCCCGACGTAGTTGCATACAAGGTTTTTCCAATCTTACCTTATTTATTAGGGCTTATTTGTTTGGATGTTAATTAATGTAACAAAATAAAATATAATAGAACGATTTATAATAGAATGAAATATAATATAATTAAAATTTATTTAAGAAGGATGGAAGCATTCATAATGTAATGTAGTTAAATGTTGTTTGGAATATAGAATGAATAAAATATAATATATAATAAATGACTATTATATCCTGATATTAAAATGATTGTTACAAGAGGTTTAACGTTATGATTTTAAAACAGAAATTATGTCCAATTAAAAAGTCACGCATCACGTAACAACCGTGACAAATACGATAACTTTTGTTTGATAATAAAAACTTGCGCACGTGAGATAATAAAAATCACAGTAATGAAATAGAGAG
>JANZLC010056015.1:0-14523 GCA_026413385.1 Erythroxylum gracilipes
GGTTAGTCAGTTGAGCTCTGTAACTAACTCAAGCTGATGCTTCCGACTTCTTTACTCTTTCGTCTGATTATTGCATCATCTGTTTTTTGCTTCCGTCTTTATTTTGCTTCTTCTATATTTTGCTTCCGTCTGCTTTTGCTTCGTCTGTTTTTTTTGCTTTGTCTATTTTTCGAAACTTAGCTTCCTTCCGTCTGCTTATCTTGTGTCTATGTTTTTACTTCGTCTGTATTTTGCTTCGTCTGTATTTTGTTTCGTCTGTATTTTGCTGCCTTTCGTCTGCTTTTCATCAAATGGCTTTCGTCTGCTTTTCGCTTATCATCAAAATCATTAATCCGTAAAGTCATTTTGACTTAACAGTTCCCATTAATCATTAATTTTCTTTGTCTTTTTTTTTTCTTTTTTCTTTTTAGAAAGATAAAGATTCTGATGAGTGGCCCGTTGATGTTAAAGTTTGGAAGGTATCACAACAAAAGCCAGATGGAACTTGGTCTGTTCCAAATGGAGAAGAAACAATGGTATGAAAGTTATAGTCAAATTAGATTTTTTTAAAAAATTAAAATTACTTTACTAAATTTTCAAATTCTATCTAAATATGCAAAATAAGCTTCAAGAAGAGGGAGAGAAAAATAAAGAAAAGATTTCGTCTACACTTCTACCACTCGTTGAGCATTTCGGCCTTGTCCTAGAAAGCAAGTCAAGTTATTCACACAGTTTAGGTGCTAAAGGGATAACATATAAGTCTCGAGAAAAAAGTGAAATTCTAGCTAAAGCTGAGGTTACAAAGAAACATTCAAGTGATTTAGACGATGAAGCTGCAAGGCTTACTAAAATCACAAAAACACAAAATGAAAATATTCAAGCTCAAAATGAGAAGATTCAAGCTCAAGATGCAGCTATTGAGAAGCAAGCCACATAAATGAAACAAAATTTAGTTGTTTTTGCATATTTGGCAAATACTGGAGTAATTCCTAATTTGTTACTCAATTCTTCTGCCTTAATTGAAGATCTATCAAGTGCCACAGCATCAAATACCCTAACTACTCATGTAAGTTTATAAATTTGTAAAATCTATAATAGTTAGTCTCACTTCTTATCATTATCATTATATTATTATAAAGTGTTTGTACTAAATTTATAGCTTAATATTTTATAAACTAATTAACTGATTTTTTATTTATTTTGTAGGAAACAAATCAATAATGAACTTCATCCTGAAGAATAGCCAGGAAATTTTACCTTAAAAAGTTTTAGCTTAAAGTAGTACATAGTAGTTTGAGATAATTGTAATAAATATTTTTTCTTAGATATTAAAATTTCCAATTTAATATATTGGAAATTAGAATTTTGTACATTCTAGTTATTTATATATATTTTTTATATACTAATAATTTTTATTTGCTTGTCTTATAATATTTTGCCACTAAAATCCGTATCATTTGTGACAACCTCTATTATATGGTCACCAATGCAAAATTTTTTATTGATTAAGTAATTACATTGTTAAATTTAATAATATTATTTGTGATAAACACGAACACATTAGTGATAAATTTATTGTAACATATATTCTTTATTTAGTGACAACATTATTGTAACATATAATTTTCATACTTGTGACGAAATCTGTTAGACAATATAGCCACTGATGCAAATTTCGTTTACAACTAATATAATTCTGCTGATGAATTGATAGTTTTATTTGTGATAATAATAAACACATTAGCAACAATACTTTTTGTAAGAACCAATTTTCATTTTTGTGACGAAATGATGTTGACACTTTTTTATTAAAATTTTAGTGACCAAGAAGTAATGGACATTGATAAAAAATTATTAGTGACAAATATTTTGTCACTATTTATAATTATTTTATTGGTGATAATGTTGTAACAATAAAATAAAGTACCATTACGACTTTATTCGTCACTACTTTATATTATTTGTGTCAAAAAACTAGTCAAAAATATGTAAAGTTGTTGTGACCATATAGTGTTGTCACATATTCCATAGGTTTTAGTGTCAGCACTTTTGTCACAATATAATGAAGTATTGTTACAACTTTATTTGTCGCTACTTTATATTATTTGTGTCAACAAACTTGTCATAAATAAGTACAATTATTGTGACCATATAATATTGTCACACATTTGATAGGTTTTAGTGTCGATAATTTTGTTATAATAAAATGAAGTACTGTTACGACTTAATTCGTCGCTATATATTATTTGTGATGATAAATTTGTCATAAATATGTAAAGTTATTGTGACCATATAGTTTTGTCACACATTTCACAAGTTTTAGTGTTAATATTTGTGTCACAAAAGTATTGCATAATTTTGACCATTTCTTAAATTAGTCACTATTTCATTAGTGACAGAAATATTTGTGACGAGAGGTGATGACTTAAAAAATTGGACACTATTAATAATAGTGACAAATATTACTGCTTTTAGTGACAACTTTTACTTTAACTAAAAATACAATTTCTTATAGTGCAAGTACATAAATTATAATAAAGCGTGAATCTAAATTCGTACATTATTTTGAAGTTTGATCATGTTCTTATCATATTCTTGGAACTGTTTTCTAAACCAATCAATCTTAACCACCGTAGCCGCTCAATGTCCAACCTCTAACGGTATCCTCAGAATGAGTTAAGAGAATTTTGTACCTTTGACAAAAAGGGTAAAGCAAGAAATTCTAGGTCTATTAGAGCTTAATCCTATATATAATAGGTTTTTTAGTAATTTAATTGAAATTAAATTCTAATTTCAAATAAACTTTAATTAGAATTACAAATAATTCTAATTAAATATCAATTATGCCCAAATTAGATTCAATATCTCATATTGATCCTTATTTATAAATATCTCATATTTAATCATAAAGTTTTTCAAACTTTAACAATCAAGTCTAACTTGATTAAAATAATTTTGCTCTCTTCAACATATTCTATATATGAGACCTATTATTCCCAAACATGTTAGCAATGATTATAAATTATAATTCTAAAACATGTTAGCAATGATTATGAATTATAATTATAATTATAATTCATAATTATAATTAGATAAATTAAAACTCCTTTTAATTTATCTTTAACTCTCTAATTAAACAATTTATAATCATAGATTAAGATTGACATCTAGTAATGCATCATGACTACCCAAATATTTAAAAATGTCAATTTAGTTTTGACTAGCCTATCCACATATGATTTTTCCGTATAATTCAATCATTTCATCATACAATGTTCTGATTAAACATAGATCATAAAATTAATCCCTACTCTATTTTAAGTCCAATCATGTTAGTTCTCCACCATTACCTACTGATTCAATTAATGACATTTGTAAACTATTTACAAATGTGATTCCACCTTGGCCAAGGACTTCCCAAATCAGTACTAATCGAGAACAACAGAATATTTTCCCTAATTACTTTAAGGTGATGAATCCTATCTTGATCACACAACTACCTCCTTATAGTTCATGCTCTATCCAATGTCTACCAATTGACCAACCCATGATTAAATAGGTCATAAGTAGTATCAAAATATAGCATTTCCTATACAAGATAACTTTGGAGACCTTAAGTCAAATGATTACTTATACAATCGTCACAATGAGAATTACATAAACATACAAGTAATGTTACAAATGGATTTCTTATATTAGGTTTGTTTAGTGAACTTATGCTCTAACAATCACCCACACATTTGTTTAAGCATCTCCATACTTTAGCCTATGAGATTGACTACTTCCTTCATAAAGAAAAACATAACGTGTGCTAGTTTTTTGCATTATATTCATGTCCAATCTTAATAGAAAAATGACTAGGAACAATTTAAGGATAATACATAAATGCAATCTCATAATTATTTTCTCATTACAATTTTATTTATAATGTATAATTATCCCATGGAATTTATATGATAAATCTAAGCATGTTTAAGATAAAGAATGCCTTTAAATTATATTGCCACTAAACTGTAATTAAAGCGATTGGTTGTAGGGTCTAAACTAACAATATACCAATGTTGGGTTTTGAAGGGGCCTGGGAGAAATTGACCTAAATCTAAATGAACTCATATACAATTAGGACATCATACATCATATCTCAACCAAAACCTTAAGGCATAGGTTATGAGTCCTACATTTGCATATTACTCACTTTATCCATGTGTCTCTCTCCAATGTGGGATGATTCCACTTGTGAAGGTCCAACACCTCCCCCTCATAAGTGGATCTATCCATATCATACTAGCATCCCCTCAACCTATAGCTTATACAAAGCCATTTGAGTCACTTTAATCTAAATTCATAAATCTCTATTCATCAGACTTTGCCAACTTGGCTCTGATACCAATGTTGGGTTTTAAGGGGGCCTAGGGAGAAACTAGACCAGATCCAAATGAGCTTATATACAACTAGGATATCATATCTACACTCAAAACCTTAAGGCATTGGGTTATTAGTCCTATCTTTGTATATGACTCACTTTATCCATATGTCTCTCTCCGATGTGGGATGACTCAACTTGTGAAGTTCCAACACATATTTATGATAGTTTGTTCATCACCAAAGTGGCCAAGCTTTGGTGTTTAATGGATATTAATTTATGAAATATTTTATTCAATCACTCATGCTTTGTGGACGCTTATTAAGAAAAAAGCCATGGGTATTTGAAGTTCACTAGTTATAAAATATTTCAAGATTATCCAAAGGTTAATTAATTAATTTTATAATTTATGGACATTAAGTGTTAATTTATATGTTTAGAATGAATACGTTTAGTATATTCAAAGATAGCTAGCATGTTTATTAAAGGTATATTTAATTAACAATTGAGTAATATAAAATTAGCATCATTATTGTAATTATAGTATGTCTTAGAATCGCCCAAAGGAAATCTTAGATATACACTAAATGTTTTATGTGGAATAATTATTTTGAATTTAATTTAGGTGTTAAGTTTTATGACTCAAAGAATTAATGTGCGAGCATTCTATTATGTTTTGCAGTTTTTGCTCCTGTTAACTTTAATTCAGTTGGTTCATTTATTCCATCTTTTATAGATTAAATTACTCTGACTAGTGTGATCAAATCCAATTTCACCTTGGTGTATTGGATCTTAATTTGGCACTCCAATTTGAGAAACCAGTTGATATTACTGATGCAAGCACTACTGATGAGAAATCTTTCTACAAAGCTTAGGAAAGATTGAATAGATTGAGCTTAATTTTTATATGAATGATTGTTGCTAACAACATTAAGACAACTAACAACATTAAGACAAATCTTCCCAATATTGAAGTTTCTAAAGAATTTATGAAATTTGTGAAAAAGCGTTCCCAAACTGCTAATAAGTCACTTGCGGGAACATTAATAGCTAAGTTGACCACTATGAAGTTTGATTGTTTATGAAGCATGCATGAACATGTCATTGAAATGAAAAATATAGTAGCAAGACTAAAGACATTGGGTATGAAAGTTGATGAATTTTTCCTAGTACAGTTCATTCTTAATTATTTACCTCCTGAGCAGTATGGGCCATTCCAAAAGAATTATAACACTATAAAGGATAAGTGGAATGTAAATGAATTAGCCTGTATGTTTGTTTAAGAGGAGACAAAGCTTAAGAATCAAGGGACCCATACCATTAATTTGGTAGGCCATCAAGGAGCTGGAAAGAAGCCCAAAAGGAATTATGGCAAAGGCAAGGGAAAACAAAGACCACTTAAAGTTAATAAATCCTCTAGTCAAGTTCATAAGAAGGATCATAAAGGTGATAGATGCTATTTTTGCAAGAAACTTAGGTATTATCAAAAAGATTACCTAATACGTAAAGCCTGGTTCGAAAAGAAAGGTAAGCTTAGTTCTTTAGTATGTTTCAAATCTAATTTGGCTAAAGTTACTTATAATAGTTGGTGGATTGATTATAGTTGTACCACTCATGTTTCGAATACCTTACATGGATTACTTACAACCCAAACCATAAACCCAATTGAAAAGTTTATTTTGATGGAGAATTGTTTCAAAGCTCTAGTTGAAGCCATAGGAACTTATCATTTCATTTTAGATACTGAACATCATTTAGATTTATTTCAAGCACTTTATGTACCTTCTGTTGCTCGTAATTTAGTTTCCTTATCTAAGCTTGATTTTGTTGGTTATACTTTGGGAATAGATGTTTCAGTTTATTTAAAAACAATTGCCTTATTAGTTATGGTATTCTTTATGATGGCCTATACAAGTTAAATCTTGATAACCTTTTTGCTCCTACTAACCCTATATCATAATGTTGATACTAAACGTGGTTTAATTAGTGAAAGTTCAGCTTTCTTATGGCATAAATGTTTAGGTCATATTTTAAAAGAAAGACTACAAAGATTGGTTAAAAAATGAAATTTTACCAGATTTGGACTTTCCTGATTTTGGTATGTATGTAGATTGCATTAAGGGAAAGCAAACCAAGGACACAAATAAAGGAGCCACAAGAAGCACACAACTTCTTGAAATTATACACGCTGATATATGCGGTCCTTTTGATGTTCCATCTTTTAGTGGAGAAAAGTATTTCATCCCATTTATTGATGACTTTTCATGTTATGGATATGTCTATTTATTGTAGAGAAGACTTAAGCAACAAATATGTTACACGTGTTTATTCATGAGGTGGAAAGTTAATTAGATAGAAAGGTGAAAATTGTCAAATCTGACCAGGTTGGTGAATTTTACGGCAAATAAAATTAGTCAAGATAATTCTCAGGTCTATTTGCCAAATTTCTTGAAAAGCATGGTATATGTGCTCACTACACAATGTTAAGTATACCACAACAAAATGGTGTGGCAGAAAGGCATAATTATACATTAATGGATATGGTTAGGTGTATGTTAAGTAATTCGTCTTTACCCTTATCATTGTGGATTCATGCATTAAGGTTAGCTATTTACTTGTTATATAGGGTTCCTAGTAAGGCAGTTCCAAAGACACCTTTTGAACTGTGAACTAGAAGGAAACCTAGTCTAAGGCACCTGCATGTTTGGGGTTGCCTGGTGGAAGTACGAATTTATAATCTATATGAAAAGAAACTGGATAAGAATTTATAATCCATATGAAAAGAAATTGGATGCTAGAACAATTAGTGGGTTTTTTTATTTGTTATCTAGAAAAGTCTAAAGGGGATAGATTTTTATTTTCCTAATCATACAACAAAAATTGTTGAAACTAGAAATACTAGGTTCATTGAGAATGGTAAAACCAGTAGGAGTATTAAAAGACCACGTAATGTAGTTATTGAAGAAATAAAAGTTCAAGTTCCCCTACCAAATTCTTCAATACATTTAGTTCCTATAGTTGTAGAACAATTTCATAATTTATAGGAGCAGCAAATAAGTGATCAAACACTTCTGAAGTTGAACCTATTGAACCTGCAATTAATGTTCCAATTATAGAATACCCATAAGAAATAACATTAAGAAAGTCTTAAAGACTTAGAAAACCAACTGTTTTTAATGATTATGTCTTATATCTACAAGAGTCAAAATTTACTTCGGAAATAAGGATAATCTAGTTTCATTTTCACAAGCTGTTGAAAGTAGTAATTCTACTAAATGGATTGATGTTATAAAAGAAGAGTTGAATTCTAAGGAGCAAAATGAAGTTTGGGATTTAGTTAAATTGTCTGAAGGTTGTAAGAAAGTTGAATGTAAGTGGATTTTAAAAACCAAACGTGACTCTTATGGCAATATTGAAAGACATAAAGCTAGACTTATTGCTAAAAGTTATACTCAGAAAGATGGAATTGATTATAAAGAGACTTTTTCACCTATTTCAAAAAAGACTCCTTAAGAATTATTATGATGCTAATGGCTTATTATGATTTAGAGTTACATCAAATGGATGCGAAAGTAGCCTTTATTAATGGTAATTTAGAGGAAGAAGTGTATATAGATCAACCTAAAGGTTTTTGAATTGAAGGCAAGGAAGATATGATGTGTAAACTTAAGAAATAGAAATATGGACTTAAGTAAGCCTCCTGAAAATGGTATCTTAAGTTCAATGATACTATTATCTCCTTTGGATGTAAAGAAAACTTCATTAATTAGTGTATATATCTAAAGATTAGTGGGAGTAAGTTCATGTTTTTGGTACTTTATATTGATGATATCTTGTTAGCTACTAATGATCTTGGTTTAATGCACAACACCAAGAAATTTCTCTATGAGATTTTTGAAATGAAAGATATGAGAGAAGCCAGTTATGTGATAGGAATTGAAATATTTCGTGACAGGTCACAAGAACTATTAGGCTTATCTCCAAAAGCTCATATTGATAAGGTCTTGGAGAGATTTGGCATAAAAAATTGTTATGCAAATGTAGTTCCAATTCAAAAAGGAGACAAGTTTAGTCTTAATCAATGTCCAAAAAATGAATTGGAACATAAGCAAATGGAAAATTTTCCTTATGTATCAATTGTTAGAAGCCTAATGTATGCTCAAACTCGCTCCAAACCAAACATTAGCTTTAATGTCAGTATGTTGGGCAGATATTAAAGTAATCATGGATTGGATCATTAGAAAGTTACAAAGAAAGTTTTGAGATATCTACAAGGTACAAAAGATCATATGCTCAGTTATAGGAGATTCAATCATTTGAAAGTGATAGGGTATTCATATTTAGATTATGTCAGTTGCATTGATACCAGAAAGTCCACTTTTGACTACCTTTTTCTATTAGCTAGAGGGACTATTTCTTGGAAAAGTGTGAAGTAGTCTGTCATTGCTACATCCACTATGAAAGCTGAATTTGTATCATGTTTTGAAGCTACAATTCAAGGATTATGGTTCCTGACCTTTATTTCGAGACTTGAAGTTGTCGATAGTATTGCCAAGCTATTAAAAATTTATTATGATCATTTTGCAAAAGAAACGACAAGTATTCTAAAGGTGCTAAACATATGGAATTAAAATACTTATCTGTTAAAGAAGCTCAGAAACAAATAGTGTCAATTAAACATATTAGCACTAATTATATGATTACAGATCCTTTGACGAAAGGATTGACACTGAAAGTCTTTAAAGAGCATGTTGAAAGAATGGCTATTATGGTATATCATGATTGAGATTTATGATATTTGTATTTTGACACTATGAGCTCACTTATGTTTATATTTTTGTCAATCCTATTTTATAGTATACATTTGTGAATAGATTACGTTGATAGGATTTGTCTTTAAATAAGACATGATTGTTAGACCATTAATGTGTTTCTTATTTATAGATCATATTGAATAAAGTGCTAATATTGTAGTACGTAAAAAGAATTATGTTGTTTGTTAAGATGTGAAACTGCTATAACTCTTATTCGTATCTTTGGTTGGTTGTAATTTATGATGTAATCAACATTAAAGAATTTAGCAAAGTTTATACGTAGAATGTTTATTTATTATTAAACCATGAAATAAAATTTTTTAATTAATGAGCAAAGTGGGAGAATGTAAACCTATATAATATGTGGCTTATTAATAATTATAGTTTCAATAATATTAAGTGCTAAATTTTAATTAGTCAATTTAATTAGGTCAGCTAAGGTTTTTATTTTAAACTCACCGTTTGATAGGAATGATTAAGATATACCTATTTCATAGAAAGTGGTCTTCTCTCTTGCCCATACACCTCTCCTTATATTTTTACCATCAAAAAGCACAATTATTGAGGGAAACATGAGAGAAATTAAGTTTCCCCATATTCAATTAATTTGAGGAGTTTTTTTTCTCAATTAAGATTAAACTAATCTTCTGGACCAAGTATGTAATTCCCATTTAATTCCTATTTTATATTTTGGTGAAAAACATAAAATTTTAAGATTTGGTTAAATAATTATTGCAATTATATCTATGCAGTAAATTATGCTTACAACTTACTCTGCACTGTGCTTGCCAATTTGTTTTCCAAAGGGCAACTGATGTTTGCCTTGACTGATATATAGTTGACCTCCTAGCCTCGTGATATCTATGTCATCCTGTTTCAGCTTTTTCCACACAAACCAGGTAGCCAACTCTGTCTTAATCTCCATATCAACGCTTTCTTTCATCCTCGGTAAATCTATGGTATCATTTTCAGTAAACTAGAGAACCGACAAAGAATGTGAAGTGGAACTTGAAAAATTGATCTGCCCCTTGAAATCCCCTGGAAACTGTTCAAACAATTCGTATAAAGGGTTGAAAGAATCCTCGCTCTCTCTCTCTCATCCAATACTTTCTTTTCTGGTTGGGGATAGATACTTGTGTCATTAACTTATGTGGAGAACGCATTTGTGATTTTTTTTCCTTGGGAGAAGGAGAGCAAAAGAACTATAATATAATGCAATTACCGAATTTTAGGCTGCAATATCTCCAGTAAATGATGAGTGTTTCGCAGCCTGTAAACAATAGATCAAGACCAAAGTAACAGTTAATTTCAAACCTTAAAACATAATAGCCACAAATAAGCAATTTCCTTAGTTTGCCTTTCATTTTCCCTAAGATATCTGGCAATCTAATATGGGAAAAGGAAAAGTTCGATTTTGTGGAAAAAAAACTAAGCCAAGCTGATTGGATTTTGAAACGGAAGCAGAAGTGTTTAAACAAGCATGGTCCCTACAATAGAAACAGAAGCTTTACGAACTGAAATGCTACACAACCTACCTATTTGCGCCAGATAAAAACAAAGAAAGCAAGCCATGTAGGCATCCCAAATCTAAACAGGAGTCTCCGAGTGGCATTTAGACTTAGAGATACATACGTTCTCACCTTATTCCAGATTGGAATGAGCACTCGAGAACCTTCATCTCCATTGGTTTGAAGGGCAAGAGAGATATCTCAGTATCTACACATTTCTTCAAATTAACATCTATTAAATCATAGCTTAACCATTTGGCCTCATTAAATATATAGAAATCCATGACTGTCTTTAATAGGGAAGCTCAACTAATCACCTCTAAAACAAGTAAAGAGTTTCTGTCACCATGCCAACGTTGAAGCAAATGGACAACAGGACCGAGTTGCAAGCTAGAGTGAGAAACAAATATGATGCATGGCTCCTGCCAATTGGTTCTAAGTAAATATCGTCAGCTTGAGTTCTAACCAATAAAATTTTGCCAGACAACATCGATCGAGAAGTATACTTGTTGTAGAAGCATTTAATATAAACAACTGTGTATAGGAAGTCAATTTTCAGAGATGAATTTTTGTCAAACTGGTTCCATGTGAATATATAACTAAAAGAGTATCACAAATGTTCAAATACCTTCAAATTAAGAATTCCAATTGGCATTAAGTTCACATCTATCACAAGAAGTACGTGACTTTCAGCATACTTAACACATGTAGAAGTTGAAAAAGATTAAGATACAGAATAAACATTCAGGAAATTGAAGGATAATATCTTTGGCAATTCTTGTAGAAGTATGATCGTGTATTTTACGATTTAGGCGTTGAGAACGGACAGGCTGTTCATTGATTGTGAAGACTATAAATGAAACTTAAAAAAGAGAAAGCGATTAGAAAGATGCTTATTTGTTGTTTTTATAGAGCTGAAGCATAATCAGTGACTAAAGGAGAAGGAAAAGCAAAGATTTTGTCGTAGAATACCATTATATTATTGAATAGAAACTTATTAATTTATACGATCTTTCTCTAACTAAAATTCAAAAATAGATAACATCTAATTTAAATCAGTATAAAATAAAATCTAATTTATTTAATAGCTATCAAATCAATATCTCTAAACTGATTCCTAAAATCAAGAATCTATAAACCTAAGGGATTTTCTCACAAAATCTTCCTTGCCTTAGGAATTGCAGAGCTTTAACGTCAAAATAATTCATGCTCTTGATGTACTGCTTTTGCCTCTTCATTTTGTGATTTACTTCTTCTTCTTTTTTTTTTTTTTTGCAATGTCGACATGGTGGATATATATGAATCATTATTGTTTCTGTTGTTGTTGTTGTTGATCTTGTTAAAACTCTTGTTTTTGTCTCCTCTTGAATTTTTGTTCTTTTCTTTATACATCTTGATTTGAGTTATTGTAGAATTTGTTGGCAATGTCTGGAACGTTATAGTCTTCATCTACTGCTTCCCAAACATTCATAGTATCAAGATGAGCTTTCATTCGAACAGCCCAAACTTGATAGTTTTCACCATCAAAAATTGGTGGTTGCACCTTGAGACAGTTGTGATTCAATTTCTATTGCTTGAAGATGGTTGTAATTCTTGTTGTAATTATGGGTTGTAAACTAGGTTTGTGTTTTGGTTTCGCTCATCTCACAGGTCCCTCAAGATAGATGCTCTGATACCATGCTGTTTTTATAGAGCTAAAGCATAATAAGTGAATAAAAGAGAAGGAAAAGCAAAGGTTTTGTCGTAGAATACCATTATATTATTGAATAGAAACTTATCAATTTATACAGTTTTTCTCTAACTAAAATTCAAAAATATATAACATCAAAAATATATCAATTTGTACACTTTTTTGTTAACAAGTCTCTTAACTTTAAGAACATTTTTCTACCATTAGTTTCTGAAGAAACCGTAAGGGTGTATTAGTTTTGCAAACTTTCAGATTTTGCCGCAGTCGTTTCTAGAACAATAAAAACTCAGAAAAATTAAATGCACAAATATGAATCAACACCAATATTTGTTAATGCAGTTTGACATAACTGGCTTACGTCTACGGGCTATCACCCAGCTTAATTCTTTCACTAACGACAATAATTTTTATATAAGGCTTTACTAAGTTGAAACTATCTCTCGTCTTCACAACCCGTGAAAGAATTTTACACTTAATAGTACGACTGCCTCGTACTTACCTCAACAGAAGATTTTCTCAAATAACGTTTAATGATAACGAAACAAGCTAAACAACTCAAGTGATTAAACAAAATTTAATATAAATGAAAACACTTGAGAAAGAAAAGAAGAACAATTTCCCAATAGGTTCAGTTCTACTGAAATAGATCTGAAAGTTGTTACCATACACTGTGGGTTGATTCACACAAATTCCATTATCAACTCACGAAACAGTAATGATATCAATAGTGTAGCCAACAACCAACCTTTACTGCTACAACCCCACGGCCAAAGACTCAACCAACAGATTCAAATTGCCCAATAGATTTGAATTGCCCAGCAGATTCACGCAAGGATAGAAACAAAAAAACACAGCTGCAACCCCAACCTTTACTGCAATGATGTCTTTTTAGAAATGATATATTTTTCTACAGTAATCAAAAGAGAACAACAATGGAAGACCATTGTAGACACATGCGTAAGCTGGAAAACCTCTATATATAGAAGTCTTCAAGACCATCTACAGTAATCTCACAATTTTCTTCAAAGACCCCATGTGATTCACTTACACTTCCATTAAAGATAGACTTCTTTTTTACTTCAACCCTTATCCAAAAATCCAATTCAAATAAGAAGTATTACTTAATTAGACCTCATCTTAATTTGGATTTTTTTAATTATTATCTTGAAGATCCAATGATCAAAAGTGCTAAAATTAAATAATGAGATATAAATAAATATCTTAACAATTTCGCTATTATGAACAATCATAATCTATTTTTTCTCACCCTATGACTTTTCTAGTTGCAATTTAACTGACAATGATATAGTTCTAGTGCTTTAGTTCCAACTTCTTCTTTGTTTCTATCTGGCAAGAAACTGGTGCGAGAAAGGAAGAAGAGGAAATTGGTGCAATAAATAAGATAGTGGCTTGAATTTAACTAAGGATTTTAGTTTCATTTCATTATTAGGTCTTTCAGTTAAGGGATTTTAAGAATTTAAAAGATTTTATTTAGTAACTTAACTAAAAGATTAACATAATGGAAAATTAAATTAAATACAAATTCTTAATAATTTTATTTTTTGAAAAAAGTTAAATTGGCCTTCGTATGTCACGTGTTTCCACTGCTACGTATGTCACGTGTTATACATGTAGCAGTGGAACCTACTAATAATTAGGTATGGCAATAGGACCCAGGCCCGGTTTAAAGACATTATGCCTCAGGCATAGATTTCTAGACCTGGCCAAGCCTTAGGTATGGGCTGCCTGGCCTATAAAAGGACATCATTTTTTGAAACATTTTTATAAAAAATAATAAATCGGGTCAAGCTGGCCCACCATGGGCAGTCAGGCTGGAATTTGGGCCTCTCCCTTACCGAGTTTGGTTGGACTCATCCTGGGCCATTGTCATCCCTAGTAATAACAACAACAACAACTGCAATATATTTGTTGGATCCCATTTTCGGAATCCAACTCTTGACAAAATATCATCATACTTGAGCGTAGTACCTCGCAATCTCTTCATCCGGAGCCCAACTCTTGAACCATAAAACGTATACGTACTATTGCTCGTTATACAAATGTGAGCGTAATCCAATGAAATCATGAAGCTTAAAGTCTCATGCCATTTCTATGTTCCTTTTTCCCTAACACATCTCAAATCAATAACTTCCTCAAATATACTTAATT
>JANZLC010056048.1:0-14517 GCA_026413385.1 Erythroxylum gracilipes
AAAGCATGGTTGATGTAAACAGTAAACTAGTAAAGTATACAGTACAACTGTATAATATACCAATATGGACTATTTTGCAATTTTTAAAATTTTTAGGAACCATTTCATAAATTTAAAAAATTTTCCGAAACAGTACCCGGTACCAACCGGTACTGGTACAGTTCCGTTATAGAATTCAATCTGGTACCGAGCCCGGTACGGTATTCATAACATTGGAATTACCACCACTGGGAAATAATCCAACACCCAATCAGATAAGGGCTTATGAAGAAGAAGAAGCAAAGGCTCCAAAAGCTTTATGTATAATTCATTCTGATGTCTCAGAAGTAATTTTCACAAGAATAATGACTTCTGAAACAACTAAGGAAGCTTGAGATATGCTGAAAGAATTATATCAAGGCAATGAAAGAATAAGAAGGATGCAAATCTTAAAACTCAAAAGAGATTTTGGGACTTTGAGCATGAAAGAAAAGGAGATCATACAAGAATATTCTGATTGGTTGATAAATGTGGAACAAAATTCGACTGTTGGGAGAAGATTTACCTGATAACAATATTGTAGAGAAAATGCTTATAAATTTTTCTGAAAGGTTTGAGTCTAAAATTTCATCTCTTGAAGATTCAAGAGATATCAGTCAAATAACTTTACCAGAATTGACTAATGCTTTGTAGGCTCAGGAGCAAAGAAGAGTTATGAGAAAAAAGGGAATTGAACACATAGTTGAAGGAGCTTATTTAGCTAAAGTTGCAAAGGGAAAAGGAAAACTTCCTCAGTGTAACCATTGCAAGAAGCTTGGTCATGAAGAGGAATATTGTTGGCATTAAGGAAAGCCTCAATGCTATAACTATAAAAGATTTGGTCATTTGCAAAAGAATTGCAGATTTAAAAAAGAAGAACATGCAAATTTGGTTGAAGTGATTGAAGAAGAAACTCTTTTTTAGACTTGTTGGTGAGAAGTGCACCATGGAAAGATGTGCTCCAATATCTATAAGTTGATGATAATGTGCATTAACAAATTTAAAGACGGTGATGAGAAGTGCATTACATTAGGAGAGAAGTGCTCCATCCTTAAAGTTTTGAATTAAAAGGGAATGTTGAGAATTAATTCAAAATTTTAGAGTTGTTAAAATTCCTTTAGAATAGGTCTTAGTTTATCTTTAATCTTATCTTATATTCCAGAAATTGAAAATAGAGGAGAAAATTTTGAAATTTATTCAACAACTAAAAAATCCTATCTAACTTTGAATCATTCTTTCCAACATTCTCCCTTGACTCAAAGTTATAGAAAATTCAAACTCCATGGAGTTGTTGAGCACTTCTCTTAACTAATTCAAAAAAAAGTTTCTTCTTCAATCACTTCAACCAAATTTGCATGTTCTTCTTTTTTAAATCTGCAATTCTTTTGCAGATGACCAAATCTTTTACAGTTATAGCATTGAGGCTTTCCTTCAACTATGTGTTCAATTCCCTCTTTTCTCATAGCTCTTCTTTGCTCCTAAGCCTGCAAAGCAATAATCAATTCTGGTAAAGTTATTTGACTGATATCTCTTGAATCTTCAAGAGATGAAATTTTAGACTCAAATCTTTCAGACAAACTTATAAGCATTTTCTCTACAATATTGCTATCAGGTAAATCTTCTCGCAGCAGTCGAATTTTGTTCACCACATTTATCAGACTATCAGAATATTCTTATATAGTCTCCTTTTCTTTCATGCTCAAATTCCTAAAATCTCTTTTGAGATTTAAGATTTGCATACTTCTTATTCTTTCATTGCCTTGATATAATTCTTTCAGCATATCCCAAGCTTCTTTAGCTGTTTTACAAGTCATTATTCTTGTGAAAATTACTTCTGAGATAGCATAATGAATTATAGATAAAGTTTTTGCTTCTTCTTCTTCATGAGCCCTTATCTGATTGAGTGTTAGATTATTTCCCAGAGGTGGTAATTCCCTTTCATTTTCTACCCATTGCCACAAGCTAAGACCTTTTAAATGAGCTTTCATCTTAACAGCCCATACTACATAATTTTCAGCGTTGAAACTTGGGGTTGAGATAATTGTTGAATTGTTGGCAACCATGGGAACTTTATTTTTATATTTTCTCACTCAATCCCATAGTCCCTCAAGGATCTAAAGACAAAAGACTTTAAGCTTTTATTTCATCTAATATGTGATTCGGAAACAAATAAGAAGTGCCTCTATATATAGGCTTACAGAAAACAAACACAACTAATTAAATCCCACGACTCTGCTATTTATTCTCAACAATAAGAAACTTGCTTAACTAAAGGAAACAAACTAACAAATTAGAGTAATACTCGGTCAAACTTTGAATCAAACTCCAACACTCCCCCTTGATTCAAAGATACAAACTCCCATATGTTTTCTGAAGTTCCCATATATTATCTTCTAACATTTAAATATGCTCCTCCTTATTTTCTTCATTCCACATCCATCTTGCATCTTCATTAAAAACTACATCCCTGTTGATGATTATCTTGCCACTAATAGGGTTATAAAGCTTAAATGTGGTCAACAAAATTTGCAAGCACTCAGAGTCGTTCCTAGTACCCACGCACTAAGTATTCCAAGGTCGTCTCCCTCAAGGACTAAATCATTCACCTCCAAATTAATTCTAATTATTTGAATGATATCAACCATAATAAAAGTTAATTGGAGTTTAGTGGACAGTAAATTGTAAGTACTGAAAAATAGCAAATAGGGATAAATCGAAGGTTCAAAATTAGGGCTTGGGGTTCACCAACTCAAAAGATTGATTCATACATTATGAAATTGATTGAATGTTAGGTTATGAAAACAGTTGCACAACTTTACCCATATCTTTTCTCAAAGAATAAGAGTATCTAACTAGTTGATTACCATCTCTCAATGTGCAAACTAACTAGTTAAATCCATGAAGAACAAGCAACCACAAGTTCTCACACTAGCTTAGGATACCTCTATCTCTAAGTATAAGGTGTTCATCTTCCTAGAGCATAAACCATATTTCACCTCTAAGTACATCATATGATTCCTAAGATTGCATCTATGGAGATCAAGTATAGAAACAACAATGAAATTCAAGATAGATAAACATAACCCAAGAACTTTCATTCAACACTCATCAATCCATAACATACAAATCAATCCTCCAAATGGGCTACATCCCTCACCCTAAATGAGGTTTAATTCCAAAACATTGTAACAAAAGTCATAAACACAAAGATGCTCAGCATTTAAGAAAGAGTAGAGAGAGAAGGTAGAAGAAGCACAAGATAATGTTGCTTCCAATCCTTGATGAAATCCTCAAGACTCCCTATCTTCCTCTTATTTTGTGCCTCCTTTTTGTGGTAACCTCGTTTCTAGTGTCCAGCCCCCTAATTAGGTCTTTAAAATGAGTATTTATAGTGTCTTGGGTCCAAAGAAACCTAATTTCAACTAAACAGGGGAGAGCAGATCATGTTTGGGCCGCCAATGTCCTTTAAACGGACATAATGTCCGTTAAACGGACCTTCTCAAGTCTGAAAGCACATTTTTCCAAGCGATGTTCGTTAAGCAGACATGACGGACATTCTCCTATTCACCACTTTTGTACTTTTGACCCTTCAGTCAACGGAATCCCTCCTCGAAGTCTTCACAAAAGTTGTAGAGCTCGAGTCCTCTTTGCAAGCGTCCTTAAATGACCTTAATCTGACATCCACAAGAAAAGTTACGCGTTTCACCCCCACAATATATCCATTTGTACCTATCAAGCAACAAAGTTGCAATGTGAGAGAATTGACCAAATAAAGCTTCAATTCCATATAGAAATAAATCAAATTAATTCCAATTCGACCCAAAATCATCTAAGAATAATTTGACTTATCAAATTCCCTCACACTTAGACTATTTCTTGTCCCCAAGCTAAACAAAATAAAACTAACTATTAAATCCTTAACTAAATTATTGATTCCACTTTCGTAGGTGTACGGTAGCATTTAGCATATGCCACAAGCCTTTAAACCACTATGTGTCCATAATGGAGGAGTTGTAGTCTCCTGAGGCTTTACTTAAAATGGATGATACCCACAAACATTTCCCTCCATCATTTCACACCTAACCATCACCATAGCTCAATCCAATGATTTGAAAGCATTACAGGTAAGAATTGAAACATAGAAATAGGATCACATAATACTTTATAATCTAGATCACAACTAAGCAAAAATAAGATCTTATAATGTTTCAATTAATCAATATCATATGCCATGAATGAAGTCTCTCATAAAGCGTTCACTTTCACACACAAGTGTTTAAGGGTTATTCTCAATCATCCTCTCATGCATGTCCCTTACCATAAGCTTGCATTTTATCTACTTCTCCAATACTCCCATCTATGTCATATCCATGAATCAAAAAGGTCTTTATTCCTTAGGTTGTAATGAGGCCAAAGGGTAAAGTGGGCTATGAAAGAAAGGATAGGAATTCAAATATTCAACAATTAGTAGAGGCAAAATTACAAATCTTGCAATCATAATGTTTATAAAACTCCACCAACTTTATTGTCACAATTTTCCTCATTCCTTCACCTTGAAATCTAAAGTACACATGCTTTGCTTACTATTATCACTTTTTTTTTAGCATGCCTCTTCAATTACCATAAAAAAAATTACCCCCACACTTCTTCCTTTGTATACCTATCAATAGAAATAGTAAATGTGCAACTTTGATAGCTCTACTAACCATTGAACAAAGGTAAACTTGTTTACAAAGAAAATGGCTCAGATACAATCACTAGGCACAAAGGGTTCACTAGGGGATTGATGTATAGAAAGGGTTAGCTGTTTGGCTCAAGCTCAATCCTAGTGCCTCTTATCACCTTCATGAACATACCATAAAATGATTATGTAACCTCAAAGAGACGCAATGCAAGCTCTAGAAGTCAACATACATGGAAGAGAAAATTATATCACTCACAAGAAAAGTAAAATTGAGTGCAATCCTTTAAGCTCAAATTAGCTCACTTGGTGATGTTTTCTCATTCAATAGCATGCTCATTCAATCAATTTAACATTAAAGCATCCTATTGTAACAAGGTATGTGATCCAATTAATCATATTATTCATCTTATTCACGATCAATCTGATCCATAATGCAATTAACTCATTAAATTGAACTATAATGACAATTAGACATGAAAGATGTTAAATTAACCCCTTTTTTTATTTAATGCGAGACAAGGTATACACTACCTTCCACTTTATCCTCCTCCATACTTAAAATTCACATTGTCCTCAATGTTGGGAAAGATGAAGTAAAAGCAATGTAATTAACGAAAAGTATAGGGAAGGTAAAGAAACCCCCTGAAAGAGTGGATTGCCCAATTTCGTACCCTAAAAGTTCATAGCTCCCATCAAATACACAAAATATTGAATTAAAGCAAAATAAAACTGAAGTTAGTGTTACAATGTACCAATGGAAAATCAAAGCTAGGTTTAGATGAAATGTAAAATGCATGTGAGTGAGCACACAAATGAAATCTTAAAGCCCTATGTTTTATTGTTCTGGTAGTGGTTGCTGGTGTTGCTTCATAAAAGCCTTCAACATTGCTTCCATTCCTTCTTACGAAGCTACGAGATCAGCCATTTCTGCTTGAAGATCTCTTATGTCTGCTTGCATCTGAACCAAAGTCGGAGTATCGCTTGAAGCTGGAGGGGCGCTTGGTCTTTATGCAGCAGGAGTATCTGGGTGGCACCTTGCTCAATGTGGATTGATCCACCCATGAGGGGAATTGTCCTCGAACTCGAATTCCCTCATCTTATCAGCATTAATGACATCCCCCTCAGTAGTAAGAGCCACTACTTCATCCCTTTTTGTGACCTTAAGATGATGAAATAATTGGCTTAATAAAATTGGAAAGACGAACGCTTTGGTCTCTGTCTTGTGGTGGACCACTTACCATATTGCGGTCATCATCATTTTGGCAGCAGCAATGCCTTAGAATTGATCTTCATAGAAGAACATTTTATCCAAAATGAACAAGTCTTCATTTCGGAGGTATCCTAAATTGTTGGCCTTTGGCATGACGTTATGTGCCAGGAAGAAAGCTACTAATCTTTGTGCTATGTCCAAATATTTGCAGTGCATAAAAAAATGATGATTTGTCGGGTGCCATGTAGCTCTAATCCTGAGATGATCCATAACATCATCCTTATTCTATATTGATCGACTATTTCTACAAGTTCACAGAATCGTCCTAGTATCCTCACAGCAAATATTCTAAAGTCGTCTTCCTCGTCGTCTTCCTCAAGGACCAATTCATTCACCAGTCAAATTAACTCTAATTAATTGCATGCTATCGATAGAAATTCATAAACGTGATTGGAGTTGGATGATTAATAAATTGTAAGTTATAACAAAACAATCAGGGAAAGGATCTATTTAATGATTTAGAACTAGGGGTAGGGGTTCACCTATTGAAGAATTGAGTTGCACAATATGAGATTAGTTGAATGTAGGCTATGAAAATAGTTGCACTATTATACCTATATCTTTTCTCAAAGTATACAGGAGCATTCAGCTAGAGACACCCATTTCTCAATGTAGTAACTCACTAACCAAATCCATTAAGCACAAACAACCTCAAGTCCTCACCCTAGCTTAGGTTATCTCTAACTCTAAACCCAAGGTGTTCACCTTCCTAGAGCATGAATCATGGTTTACTCTTCAGCATACCCTATGATTCCTAAGGTTGCATCTATGGAGATCAAGCATAGAGACAATAATGAAGTTCAAAGAAGATAAACGTAGCCCAGAAATTTTCATTAAACGTTCAACCATCCATATCATACAAAGCATCCTGCAAATAGGCTACATCCCTCACCCTAAATGAGGTTTAGTTTCTGAACATTGCAACAAAAATCATACACATAAGGATGCGCAACATTAAGAAAGAGTAGGGAGAGAAAGTAACAGAAACACAAGAATGACAACTCCAATTCCTTGGGTTAATCCCCAAAATTCCCTATCTCCCTCTTATTTTGTGCCTCCAGATGTCGTAGCCTCGTTTTCAATGTCCAACCCCCTATTTAGGTCTAAACAGTCAGTATTTATGGGCCTCATGTCCCAAGAAACCTAATTTTTTGAAACAGGGGAGTGTTGGCCGCCCATGTCCATTAGACGGACATGCATGTCCGTTTAACGGACCTTCTTAGGTCTGGGAATGGTGTTTTGCTAGTGATGTCCGTTAAGTGGACATGTGTGTCCATTTAACAGACCTTCTCGAGTCTGGGGAGTCCTCTTATCAATTGATGTCCGTTAAACGGACATGTGTGTCCGTTAAACGGACATGGCCCATTTCAGCACTTTCACGCCTTTGACCTTCCAGTTGACATAATTTCTTCTCAGAGTCTTCTCAAAAGTTGTAGAGCTCGGAATTCTCCTTGCAATTGTACTTGAATGGCTTTGATCCGGCATCCGCAAGGAAAGTTATGCCCTTTTCCCGAAATCTACCATTTGTACCTATCAAGTAATACAATCAGAATGTGAGAGAATTAACTAAATAAAACTTGAAATCCGCAAAGAAATAAGTCAAATTAAATCCACATCATTGCAAAATCATCTACACAAATTTGACTTATCACACATGTTATCGCATGAGCATCTGGCACTCTTGTCAAAAGATGGGACGTTGCCTCCCATCGATAGCTCTAAATGACTGCAAATTAGCTCCTCAGTGATCACCACCTCTTCCCCATTTACTCTTGAGGTGAGCACTGGTGGTTGTTTCCCAGTTATTGCACTCAGATTGGCATAAAATTGTCTAACTGCCTCAGGCTAATAGGCACCCTTAAGGGTCAAAAATTTGCCCTAATGGAATTTATCTACGTTGGCCCTAACATGGTACTTCTCATCAATAAGCGCCGCCACAGATACCTCAATCACAAACTTATTGTTCTTCTTCTTATTATACCATTCTTTACATTTCTCATTCATAAACAATGGCAGTTCAGAGATAGGTTCATCTTGAATCAAGTTTTTCCCTCTCACAAACCGAGAGGATTGCCCGGTGTTCTTTCTCGCAAATTGCTTAAATCTCGACATTGTAGCTTCACAAACAAATTCTTAAATTTCAAACTCAGCCAACCACACTCATAAAGTTAGTTCAATTACAAACCAAACCCTTCAATCCGAACCAACCGTTAATATCAATCTGCATAAACACAAGTCGCTCTGAATTCCCCCCAACACTTCAATTTCAATCAACCCTAAAATTTAATTCACTCTTAAGCTCCTTCAAATTGAAACACTTCAATTCACTTCTCAATCCACCATTCAATTCAATTCACCCTAAGAATGGCAAGAACACACTTCAGCCCAATCAAAATCCAAACTGCAATTCAATCTCTTACAACCCAAAATCAATAACAAAATTGGAAATGAAACTTAAATCTCAACCCCCAAAAGAATTATTCACACAATTATGTCCCAAAGTCCAGAAAAATCCACTAATATTCACCTTCAATCAACAACCCACAAGGTGATGTATAGACACTTACCCAACAGTATTGAAGTGAACTTGGCACAGATTGCTCCCCCTAATTCTCTAGAGACTCCTTCAAGTTTTTCAGCTAGGGCATAAGAGAGAGAGAGCTTGAGGGATAGGGTTTGGCTAGGATGGCAGTTGGGCGTGGATTTTGGAGAAGATAGAGGAAAGGAAAGGGACGAAACCTTGTGCTAGAAGGGTTGGCGTGGATGAAGGTGAGAGAGAGAAGAGAAGGAAGTGCGACAGACAGTGAAAAAGAAAGGGAGAAGAAAGTGCAGGAAAAGAAGAAGAAAGGGTTTTTTAATTTGTTTGAAGTTTAAATAATATCCGTTAAACGAACATGAATGTCCGTTAAATGGACCTTTACGGGTTAATTTGGGTGTTTGGGAAACACGTGTCCGTTAAGCGGACATTATGTCCGTTTAACAGACTTTGCTGAAATTGTATGTCCGTTTAACGGACCTCTACGGGTCAGATTGCGCTATGTTCCGCCTGATGTCCGTTTGATGGACATCATGTCCGTTAAATGGACATGCTTGGTTTTTGCAAAATTGTTCTCATCTTGTCCACTCTTCTTTTGTTCCTTCTAACCAATCAATGATATCCTAGGTTCATATGCATAATGTATGGGTGCTAAAATTGAAAGAACATCAAAATAAAATAAAGAGACATTGCCACTTACCTCCTCCACACTTAATATGAGTCTCACCTCTAGGTTTGAAGAATTGTTATCACGTCATTTCTCATACTATTGGAAGATGTCATTGTGATGCCTTGCACACACTATCCCTATACACATACAACAACTCAAATAAGAAGATGTGACAAAAAGTGAAAATTTAACAAGAAAATAACACAAGAGTTAGAAACATTAGGTTGCCTCCACAAGCGCTAAATTTAATGTCTTTAGCTGGAGTCGGCCATCTGGATATCAACTTTGAAATAAGGTGGTGGAAATGCATCCCACCATTTCTCCCTCCAAATAATGCTTAAGTCTTTGCCCATTGACCACGAAGGGCTCTTGATCATCCCTTCTAATTTCCACTGCTCCATGTGGGTATGCCTTTGTTACTACGAAAGGTCCCAACCATCTTGATCAAAATTTCCCTAGAAACAATTTCAGACGAGAGTTAAATAACAAAACTTTTTGACCAAGTTTAAATTCTCACCAAAGGATATGCTTGTCGTGGAAGGCCTTAGTTCTTTCCTTGTAAATACGAGCATTCTCAAAAGCAGCGAGGCGAAATTCATCGAGCTCATTCAATTCCATTAGTCTTCTTTGTCCATCTTCCTTGAGATCAAAATTCAACTTCCAGATTGCCCATAACGCCTTATGCTCAATTTCAACTGGGAGATGGCAAGATTTCCCAAAGACTAACCTATAGGGAAACATCCCTAAGGGAGTTTTGTATGCTGTCCTATATGCCCATAGAGCGTCATTAAGCTTTAATACCGAATCCTTTCTTAAGGTATTAACAGTCTTCTCCAAAATTTGCTTAATTTCTCGGTTAGATATCTCAACTTGCCCGCTCGTCTGAGGGTGATAGGTGGTTCCAAACTTAAAATGACACCTATATTTTAACAATAGAGATTTAAACTGATGATTCTGAAAATGTACCCCATTGTCACTTATTATAGCTCTTGGAACACCAAACCTTGAGAATATGTGCTTCTTGACAAATTTGACTACGCTAGCTCTAGTGTTGTTTGACAAAGCTGTGGCTTCCACCCACTTAGACACGTAGTCAAACGCCACAAGGATGTATTCATTTCCGAAGGATACTGGAAACGGTCCCATGAAGTCCAAGCCCATACATCAAATAGTTCTACTTTTAAAATCCCTGATTGAGGCAGCTCGTGCTTTTTTCCAATATTTCCAGTTCTCTAACACTTGTGACAAGTCATGATGAAAGTCCTAGCATCCTTAAAGAGAGTCGGCCAATAGAGTCTAGATTGTAAAACCTTTGCTACTGTTTTGTTGGCCCCATGGTGTCCTCCATACAGGGAAGCATGACAATGATGCAGAACTGATCGCATCTCTTCATCGGGTACACATCTCCTGATCACCCCGTCAGCACATCTCCTAAAGAGCAACGAATCTTCCCAAAAGTAGTTTCTTACCTCAAAGCAGAATTTCTTTCTTCTATGGTATGAATAATCAGCAGGAATAATGTCTGACACTAGAAAATTGACATAATCAGCAAACGAAGGGACATTGTCCTTAACAGACCACAGATTCTCCTCAGGGAAGGTATCATTGATTGATTGGTTCCGCTCCCAGCTTGTCTCCTTGTTCCAGTCTCGAAAGATGGTCAGCTACTGAATTTTTCGACCATTTCTTATCTCGAATTTCCAAGTCAAATTCTTGTAAGAGTAAAATCCATCTGATCAATCTTGGTTTTGCATCTTTTTTTGTAAGTAAATATTTTTAAGCAAAATGGTCAGTATCCTGTAAGAGTAAAATCCATCTAATCAGTCTTGGTTTTGCATCTTTTTTTGTAAGTAAATATTTTAAAGCAAAATGGTCAGTATAGACAATGACTTTTGACCCAACAAGATAAGACCTAAATTTATCGAATACAAAAACTACTGCTAGCAATTCTTTCTCTGTAGTAGCATAGTTCATTTGAGCATCACTCAGAACTTTGCTAGCATAATAAATGACATGTAATTTCTTATCCTGTTTTTGCCCTAATATAGCCCTAAGTGCATAGTCACTAGCATCACATATCAACTCAAAGAGGAAGTTCCAATTCGATACGGCCATTATTGGGGCTAAGGTGAGTTCCTTCTTCAACCTGTTAAAAGCACAAAGACATTCATCAGTAAATTCATAAGGAACTTCCTTTTGCAATAAAGCACATAACGATCGAGAGATCTTGGAAAAATCCTTAATGAATCTACGGTAGAACCCACGTGTCCAAGAAAACTCCTTATCACTCTAACCGAATTGGGAGGTGGCAACTTGTTGATGACCTCTATTTTAGCTGGATCCACCTCAATTCCATTGTTGGAAATTTTATGGCCTAGGACGATTCCTTCTTGTACCATGAAGTGACACTTTTTCCAATTTAGCACAAGATTGGTTTCTTCACACCTTTGTAGAACCTATTCTAGATTGAACAGACACACATCAAAAGAAGAACCAAAAATAGAGAAATCGTCCATAAATACCTCAATTATATTCTCCACCATGTCGGAGAATATAGACATCATGTAGTGTTGGAAAGTGACAGGAGCATTGCACAAACCGAAGGGCATCCTACGATACGCAAATGTACCCTAGGGACACGTGAAGGTGGTTTTCTCCTAATCCTCCGGGGCTATTGGCATTTGGTTATAACCTGAATAACCATCTAAAAAATAGTAATACTCATGCTCCGCTAATCGTTCCAACATTTGATCTATAAAGGGAAGACGGAAGTGATCTTTCCTAGTTGCTACATTCAATTTTCTGTAATCTATACACACCCTCTACCCTGTCACAACCCTAGTGGAAATTAATTCATTCCTATCATTTGAAACAATAGTTATGCCACCCTTCTTGGGCACTACCTACACAGGACTTATCCAAGAGCTATTAGAGATAGGATAGATAATTCCAGCATCAAGTAATTTAAGTGCCTTAGATCGCACAACTTCCTTCATGTTAGGATTGAGCCTTTTTTGACTTTCCACACTAGGTTTGTGGTTTTCTTCCATTAGAATCCTGTGAACACAAATAGAAGGGCTAATCCCCTTTATGTCAGCAATATTCCAAGCCATAGCCAATTTATGTTCACGTAACACCCTTAACAACTTCTCCTTTCGAAAGGAGTCCAAAGAAGAGGAAATGATAACCGGATATGTATTTGATTCTCCCAAAAATGCATATCTCAAATGAATTGGAAGTTGTTTTAGTTCAGGGTTTGGTGGGCTCAATATGGAGGGTAACAATTTAGGTTTAGGAGGGTCCAATTCTTCAATTTGGGGTCTATACCTAAAACCATTACCTTGCAATTTGTATGCATAGTCCACCAACTCATTACTCAATTCATTCTCATCTATTCCCAAAGTTAAGCATGTTTCTAAAGCATCATCACACATCAGTTCAGGAATGGATTCAAATGTAAGAGAATCAATTACATCTATCCTATAAGTGACTTCATTGAAAGAGGGACCCCTTAAAACCTTGAAAATATTAAACACCTCTTTCTCATCACCCACTCTCAAAGTTAACTTACCATCCGGAACATCAATCAATGCGGTACTAGTGGCTAAGAATGGTCTTCCTAAAATTATAAGAATCTGCATGTCAAACTCCATCTCAAGCACAACAAAATCAGCTGGAATTATAAGCTTAGCAACTTTCACCAGTAAATCCTTAACTATACCAATGGGGTATCGAATTGATCTATCAGCCAGTTGCAGTGAAATTGTGGTTGGTTTGAGTTCACCAATTCCCAGCCTGTTATAAAAAGACAAGGGAATAAGGTTAATGCTTGCACCTAGGTCACATAAGCATTGAAAAATATTAGATTCGCCAAAGTGACAAGGTATAGTGAAACTCCCTAGATCCTTTAACTTAGGGGGTAGTTTATTTTATAGAATAGAACTACACTCCTCAGTTAAAGCTAATGTAGCGAAGTTGTCAAGTTTCTTTTTGTTGGAGATGATTTCCTTCAAAAACTTGGTGCATGCAAGCATATCCGCAAGAGCTTCTGTAAGAGGGATATTGATTTGGATTTTCTTGAAAAGGTCAAGAAATTTCTGGAATTTAGAATCATCATTCTTCTTCTTTACCATTTGAGGTTATGGTATGGGTGGTACAAAGGTAAAGTCCGAACTTGGTGAGGATTCTTTTTTTTTGTGATTTCTTTTGGTTCCTCCCCTTCACCCACATTTTCACTTTCAACATCCTTAGCTTCCTTCTTTTTAGGGACCACAACTTCTATCACCTTACCACTTCTTAGAACAACTGCCATACAATATTGTTTTAGGTTCACTTGGGTATTGCTAGGCAGCTTCCTTTTACCTCTTTCACTCACTTCTTTTGCCACTTGACTAATTTGCACTTCTAAATTTCTAATAGTTGTTTGATTTGACTGAATATTATGCTCCATTCTGTTCATTGCTTGAGAGTTGGCTTGGGCACTCTGATCCATCTTGCTCACAAGTTGAGAAAACATATCCTCAAGCTGATCTACATTTTTCTCCCACAGGGAAGGGATTTGTTGTGGTGCAGAAGATGAAGGGGATGAGTACTGCTACTTTAATGGTGCTTGGAACCCTGGTGGTCCCATTGATTTTACAAACCCTTGATTTTTCCATGAGAAATTCAGATGGAATTTCCAACCTTTATTGTAGGTGTTTGAGAAAGGATCAAGTCTCTGACCTTGTCTACTATTGTTCACATAGTTCACCTCTTCCTCTGTCAATGTTGCCTCAATGTTTATACAACCCACTACTGTATGCCCAAATCTACCACAAAGAGTACAAGGATCCCCACTAGACTTGTTGTCGTTCATTAACAAGTTTAACTTCTTATTAATCTCAGCAAATTGGTAGGCCATGTCAGATTTGGAACCCACTTCATTTAGAGTAATAGCCTTGCTCTTAGTTACCTTACAATGTGAGTTCTCTGCAACTTTTTTGAAAGCTCAGGTCGCTAATATTCCCCCCAGCATTCAAATCCACCAGAGTTTGGTTGTGATCGGTGAGACCATAGTAAAAGAACCAAGTCAACGAGTACATGTCAAATCTATGGTATGGACATTGAATGAGAAGATCATTAAACCATTCCCATGCTTCATGAAATTTTTCTCTGTCCTTTTGCGAGAACCAATGTACCATCTTTGAAGTTCGAGAGTTTTGTGGGTTGGGTTCTGATCTATTATTTCTGCAAGTGTACAGAATCGTCCTAGTACCCGCACAATGAATATTCTAAAGTCGTCTCCCTCAAGGACCAATTCTTTTACCAGTCAATTTAAACCTAATTAATTGTATGATATC
>JANZLC010056318.1:0-14481 GCA_026413385.1 Erythroxylum gracilipes
ATATTGAAATTTCAAAGAAGTTACATAAGAGTAACTGAACAAGCTCACTTTTTCAATTATAAAGATGTTACCCACACAATATGCATACTTAACACTCATTTAATAGTTCTGACGTCCAAACAAAGTTCGGGGTCCAACATGTTATAACTATTAAACCCTAAATTATGAACCCTAATCAGAATATGAAATTTGAAATCTCTCAATTCACAAATTATCTAAAACCCTAATTTCATCCAAATCACTCTAATAAACTATTAGAAAATCACATGGAATCTCTCTCCGCACAATTACCAATATGATTTGATACGGTTTCTATTAAATTGCCTAACTTTGATTAATTCAATTTAATCATTTTTCATCCAATTCACCCTTTTAGTTTATTACCGAATTATGCAAGAATGCAATCAAATCACAATATTCATCTAATAAATACAATTAACTAAATTATCATTAAATTAAAATAAAATCTTGAAGGAGAGTTTAGAATATCATCAATATTCCAAATCCTATCATCATACAATCCATCTCAATTATGTACATAAATATAATCAAAATGGAAAGGAAATAATGACTTGGAATAGACAACGAAAGGCAACAATGTCAAAAAACCTCCTGATCTAGGAAGCACGTCGAGTCAGCTTTGTCTTCGTCTTCTTCCTCTTCCTTCTTCTTCTTTCTCTCTCTCTCTCGGTATTCTCTCTTTAGGGTTTCAAGTGTGGCTGATGTAAAAAGCTGCTTTGTGCTCCTCTTAATGTTCTTTAAATAGTTTTTTATGTTTTGGGTACCCCTAAGGCTTTTTGGGGTCCGAAAGATCCAAAAAGTCCCTCAAAACATGAAGTTCATAAGTAACTGTGTGCCTGTGATCATGACTCACATCTGAGGCTTCTGTTATGACCACGATCGTGGGCCATTATTTCAGCCCAAATGTTTTCCGAAACTCCTATGTTCTTTGATATTGACCTTGGAACACTAGCAAACACATCAAAGTACCTCAAAAACATAATATTTAAGCTCAAAAGCTTGTATTAACCTATAAAACACTTAAAATAGAAATAATTAATAAACTAACACAATTCTAACCTTAAAACATACTAAATGACCAAATTAACGGCTAAACACATATCTATCTATTCCCTAAAACATGATGCAATTTGCACTTATCTTCTTTGAAGGAATAAATGAGGTAAAGAAACATAGGATAAGTCTTTTAGTTTATCAATACAAAATTATCAGCATGAAACTAGGAAAGACTATAGACGAATTCTTTGGAAGATTCAACAACATCGTCACAGCCTTAAAGAACTTAAGAAAATTATATCCCAATGATGAGCTTGTAACAAAGATCCTAAGATCACTACCAAAGGAATTGAGGCCTAAAGTAAAAGTTCTAGAAACTGTAAAGGATCTAGACACTTTTTCTTTTGATTGGATAAAAGGAAACTTGAGATGAAGGATCTTTTTATAGAAAAAGCTATGGCTCTAAAAGCTGCTGATGAATCAACTCAATTCAATGGTGCTGAAAACAACATTGAGTTGCAAATCGATGGAGGCGATGAATTCAATTTTATGGTCAGAAAATATGCATGTTTTTACAAAAAGAATCTAATAAAGAAATACAAGGAAACAAGAAATCTGGAAACAACATCTCAAAAGGAAGCAATAGTTCGTAGAATACTTTAATTTTATGTTATCACTGCAAGAATCATAGACACAACAAAATAGAATGTCCCCTTCTTCTTCAAAAGGAAAAATAGAAAACAAGAAACCTAGAAAGCAAGCTATGACTGCAACTTGGCCTAATGAAGATTTTGAAAACTACGATGAAGAAGTGCTTGTTTGCCTCATCAATGATTCAAGAGAAGATGAGGTATATAGTTCTAAATCTGATATTGAATTTGATGACTAAGAGATGCTTATCATGAATTGTATGCTCAGTATAAGAAATAAACTGTGTAGTATTTCAAGGAGGTTGAAAAGTCTAAAAAAAATGATGCATCTTTTAAGAATAAAATTAAATCATTACAATCAGTGAATAAAAACTTGTTTTCTAAGAATATGTCTCTTGCTAAGATTGAAAATGATTATAAGGAAAAGGTATCTGAAAAAGAATTTTTGAAATAACAAGTAACTCAGTTAGAAAAAGAATTACTTGAGAATGATTGTAAAGGTTCTGGAAAAGTAAAACAATTAGAAGAAAAGGTTGTTGAACTAGAACTTGAAAAAGAGAAATTTGCTAAAAAAAATCTTATCTCTAGAAAAGGATCTAGCTAATTTTGTTGATGGAAAGAATAATCATGCATTACTTGGTAATGGTAAAGGTATCTTTGATAAGGTAGGATGATAGTTATAGGTTGCATGATATTTTAATAGGAATTGTAGTGTGTTTTAACTGTTAACTAATTGATTCTTCCAAATTTAGGGCTAAAATTATGTTAATTGGTTAGATATTTATGTTTTGAATGTTATGTGGGTTAGAGCATGCTATTAAGCTTTAATGTTATGTATTTGAGGTACCTTGATATATTTGTTAATGTTTAAGAGCAGATATTGAAGAATAGAGGATATTTGGAGGAAGCTCGACAGAGAATCCAGGACCACGATTGTGGCCCAATAGCAACGATCATGACAAAAGAAAGGATGACGGGCCACAATCTTGATAAAGAGCAAATTTAAGTGCCACGATCGTGGCCTGCACGGCAGTAGACGTAGACCGATTTTTAAAACTAAACTTTGCAGTGTTATTTCAGACTTTTTGGGCTTGGTTAAAACTTAGTTTTTACCCTAAATAGAAAAGGCTATATAGAGGGTAGGGAACCCTAATTTTTTATGCCTCCACTTTGCTACATTGGGAAAGAACCAAGGAAGAGGAAGAGAAGAGAGAAGAAGGAGAAAGGAAGGGGGAAGAAGAAGGGCTGCTATTGTTATTGTCTATTCGATCCATCCCCACCCTTCCAATTGACATTACATTTCATCTTTGTTTTTCTTTCTTTTAAATTATGAGATGAATTTGATAGTGATGGATTTGGGTTTGATGATGATGTTCTAAACTCCTTTAGGGATTTGTTTTTGAATCAATGTTAATTTGATTTCTTCTCATGTTAATGCATTGGGTATTATGATTATTTGTTGTATTTACATGCTTCGATAATAAATCGAGAGAGTGAACCGATAGCAAAATGATTAGATTGGGTAACGAGAGTTAAATAACATAATAGATCATGCAAATAACCAAATCGGTTATTTATACAAAGAGAGATCTCGTGTGAAGACCCGATAGTCTATTAGAGGGCTTAAGATCTAATTGGATGTGTGGGTTTTTTGTTAATTAAGAGATTGCAAATTCCATATTTCAATTAGGGGTTATGATTGAGGGTTTAATGATTATAACTCAAGAGAAAGTAATCCACCCTTTGAATCTAGGATCGATATTGTATTGACTCAAAAGGAATCATCTTAGCATTTGATGATAGGATAAATCCCCTTTCTCATATTTCGCTAATCTTCCTTGTGTAAGAGACCAGCAACGAACTTTGATGGATTTCATGATATCGAGATTTAATGCTCCAGACCAATGCATCACTCGACCATCGATGTAAGTAGCCTCATTCGAGAATAAGCCAGCTTTGTTGAGCATGCTATAAACCAATATACAATTTTATAGGTTAGCTAATGAGGATCCTAACGCTCATTTAGTGAATTTTCTAGAAATATGTGATACTTTTCGATATCAAGGGATATCGGAAGATGTCATTAGGATGAGGCTCTTTCCCTTCACATTACGAGATTGAGCTAAGGTATGGTACCATTCTTTAAAACCTACAAATGTCACAACTTGGCATCAGTTGGTGCGTGCATTTTTGGATAAGAAGTTCCCCTTTACAAAGATGACAAGGTTAATAAAGGAAATTATGAATTTTCAACAAAACAACTGGGAGTCACTATATGAAGCGTGGGAGTGTTACAAGGACTTGTAAAGAAGATGTCCTCACCATAATCTACCAAAGGAATTTCTTTTGCAAACATTCTATCATAGATTCAATCCACCCACTAGAGGCATCATAGATGTAGCTTCTAGAGGATCTCTTATACAGAAGACAGTTGTTTTGGTCGTCAAACGGAAGTAGACAACAGTTAATTGTCCTATATCATAAGGGAGTCATTGCTGTCAATTCATTAATAGCAATGCAGGCTGAGATTGACAATGTGATAAGATAGTTTAACAGCCTCCAAGCCTCTTTATTAGCTCCCATTAAAGCAATTCAGCATAGATGCAAATTATGCGGGAAAAATAACCATTTTATTGTTGATTATATTTCAATGCAAAATGGAAAGATGGAGCAACTCAACTACATGGACACATAATTTGGTTGAGGAGGAGGAAACAACACTTATTCGAACAATTACTATCCTAGGTGGAAAAACCACCCAAAATTTTCTTGGTCAAACAATGCATGAGGTCAATTTCAACCTCAAGGGCCTCTTGAATTCCAACAGGAAAAACCCAATTCTACGGACTCTAAGTTAGACAAAATCTTAGACAAGCTTATGAACATGGAAAAAGCTCATAAGAGACTTGAAGATGAATTTGAGCAAGTAACTAAAAACTATGATTCCTCAATTCATAAATTATAGATTCATATGAGTCAATTGGAAAATGCATTGTCTAGAAGAAGTGTGGGGAGTAGCAATATTAAAGCAAACCCAAGGGAGCAACTCAAAGCAATCACACTTAAAAGTGGGAAGGAACTTAAGCAATCAATATAGACACAAGTTGCACCCCTCCCAATAGAAAAAGACCAAGAAATGAAGAAAGATGTAGACATAAGTGAGTATCCTCCTTACATTGCCCTCTACCATATCCACCCAAGATCTCATACCCTCAACGATTACAAAAGAACAAGTTCGATGAAAAATTGTAAAATTCGTGGAGAGATTAAAGATTTTGCAAATTAATCTATCTTTTGTTGAGACATTGGAACATATGCCCAAGTATGCTAAATTCCTAAGGGACATTGTTAACAAAGAAGCAAACTTGGGAAGACAATCAAATGGTAGCACCAACCGTAAGTTGTAGCTCTATTATCACCAGTCACATGCCTTCTAAGTTGAAGGATCCTAGAAGCTTCACAAAACCCTATTTGGTTGGTGAGTTAGAATTCACAAAATGCTTATACGAATTAGGCCAAGTATAAACCTTATGCTTTTGTCAATGTTTAGAAAATTTGAGCTCAACAATGTGAAGCCAACTTTAATGGTTATTTAATTGGTGGATCTATCCATAAAGAAGCCATTTTGCAGGGTGGAAGATGTTGTGGTAAAGGATGACAAGGTCATTATTCTTGTAGATTTCATTGTATTAGATTTTAAAAAGGATAAGAACTATCCATTAAATCTTTGAAGACCCTTTATGAGCACTACAAAACACCAATAGATGTTTATTAAGGAAAAGTGTTCCTTCGGATTGGTGATGAGCATGTGGAGTTCATTATGAACAAAGAATTGAACAATCCGAAAGAAAGTAACTCTTGCATGAAAATAATCATAATGGATTAATATATCAAAGAGTAAGAGAGCAGGGCTACCTTACAGAAGTAAGCTACGAAGAACAGATGCAGCAGGCATAGAAGTTGAAGAAGATATGAAAGTCTCTATTCATGAAGTGAAAACAGAAGAGGAGACGAGGGTGAATAAGGAAGAAAAAGCACAACTCACCCTCTTACAGGACAAACTGTTAGATTCGATAGAAAATTTAGGGAGTTTTGTTATTTCCCATTTTGTTGATGTTTGTCACTTAAAAGGGAATTATTGAACTTACTTGGTTTTCTTGATTTGATTAATTATGTCATTTTGATCATCTTGCAATATGTAGCTTATTTACAAGTTACTAAACTAAAACTAGGCATTACAGGTGGAAGCAAGCTACTCATAATTGATCCCGAATAAGTTTCAAAGGATGCACTATCTAGTTAATGACCATAACTTAGCATGTTCAATAGTTAGAATTAACTTTTTGCGTAGTTAAATTTGTTTTAAATTTTAAAAATAAGTTTTTAGTGATTTAGAATGGTTTGGATTGCTAACTCTCTTATTCCTTTAAAAGCAATTATAAGATAAGGCAGCAATCTTGGGCACTAAGCACATTGCAAGATCGACATCATCATCATCACCACCTCAATCTCCATAACGGGTTTTTATGCTATAACCCTTTTCTTTTCATTTTTTTCTTTATTTTGTTCTTATGTTTTCGTATGATTTGACTTTTATTCCACCTTGTATGTTATTTTTCTTTCTCACATCGAGGAAAATGTTTTGTCCAAGTGTGGGGAGGGTTGCGTTATGTTCATTATACATTTTATTTTGAGTGTGAATTTTACACATTATAGATTAGTTTTCTTTAGGTTTACATAATGTGACTTGTGTAAATGTGTCAATGGCTAGGGCTTAACAAAATCGATTTAGCTTTAAACATAGTCTTTTAGGTTGCTAAGATTTATTGGCTTGTGAAATTAGTGTCCTAGGTTACGTTGACAAATTCATTTATAATTTTAGGTCAATTGAACAATTAGCATCGTTAGTTTCTCTTCATGAGAAAAATTAGCTAAAGAAAAGAAGTAGGTAAGAAAATATAAAATAATTTTTTTAAAAAAAGTGTATTTTTGTTTAATAAATAACTATTATGTTGTCCCTTTTTTAACAAATCAGATTATGAATAGAGCTGGTAGCCAGATGAGAATGTGATATAGCTGAATAACCCGGGGACATTTGTCATAAATGTTTGCCTTCATCTCAAAAGGCTAGGTTCATGTTAATGAAAATTAACAAAAATAGTGCGTTGTTTAATAAATCCTATTGATCTTAATGAATAGCTTAAATTTTCATAAAAAGCTACTTAGGGATAGTTACAATTTTGATTGGTAGAATAATTATCAATGTGTGTGCAAGTGATAGGGGGTTAATGAATTTGACATTAAGGTCTTAATTAGCATGTATATTTAGTCCAAAGTATTTAGACACAGATTTCATAAATTGATAAGTTAAAACAACTAAAAGGATTATGTTTGTAGTTAAATTTGTTTCGTGAAGTCCAATGCCATTGTACCATTATTGCATATGTGTGTGTTGTGGTTTATTGTGTTTATATTTTGATTATTTTGTTTTTGCTTGAGGACAAGAAATAGTTCAAGTGTGGGGATGTGATAGTTGTAGGTTTCATGATATTTTAATAGGCATTTTAGTATGTTTTAGTTGTTAACTAATTGATTCATGCATATTTTAGGTTAGAATTGTGTTAGTTGGTAGATATTTGTGTTTTGAATGTTATGTGGGTTAGAGCATGCTATTGAGCTTTAATTTTGTGTATTTAAGGTACCTTGATGTATTTGTTAGTGTTTAAGAGTAGATATTGAAGAACAGAGGAGAATCGGAGGAAGCTTGACGAAGAATCCAAGGCCACGATCATGATAGAAGCAAGGACGAGATTTTTTAGACTTTTTGGGCCAGGGTAAAACCTAGTTTTTGCTTTAAATAGAAAATACTACATAGAGGGTAAGAAACCCAAATTTTCATGCCTCCATTTTGCTACATTAGGAAAGATCCAAAGAAGAGGAAGAGAAGAGAGAAAGAGGAGAAAGGAAGAGGGAAGAAGAAGGCCTACAATTATTGCTATCTTTCCAACCGATCCCGGCCCTTCCCACTAACATTTCATTTCATCTTTGTTATTATTTCTTTTGAATGTATAAGATGGAATTGATAGTGATGGATTTAGGTTGGATGATGATGTTCTAAACTCTTTTAAAGGTTTGTTCTTGAATCAATGTTAATGTTATTTCATTTGATATTAATACATTGGGTATTGTGATTTGTTGTATTTGAATACTTCGGTAACAAATTGAGAGAGTGAATCAATAGCAAAATGATTAGATTGGGTAACGAGAGTTAAACAACCTAATAAATCACATAAATAATCAAATCGAGTATTTATTCGAGGAGATATCTCATATGAGAACCCGATAGTTTATTAAAGGGCTTAAGATCTAATTAAATGTGTGGGTTTTCTGTTAATTGAGAGATTGCAAATTTCATGTTTCAATCAGGGGTTATGATTTAGGGTTTAATGATTATAACTTAAGAGAGACTAATCCACCCTTTGAAAGTCTAAGACCGATACCGTATTGACTCAAAAAGAATCATATTAGCATTTGATGATAGGATAAATCCCCTTTCTCATATTCGACCAATCTTCCTTGTGTGATTTTTGATTGTTCATTGGTGATACTCAATTTTGATTTCTTTGTCTTAATTTTACAATTTAATTTCCAACCAATCCATATTCATGAATTTACTTCTTTGTGTAGTTTTTATTTTCTTTTCAATAATCCTTTTAGGCCTTAGATAACTTAGAATTAGAATTAGTTCACCAACTCCTCAAGGGATCGAAACCTCATATAATACATTCACGACCCATGCACTTGCTATATGTTAAGGTTTTTATAATATTAAAACTAGCTCAATGCAATAATAGGATATGATGAAAATAATAATGTTAAGTTGTATAAGAACTTCTTTCTTAAAACCGACAATAGTCATAATCGAAAAGGTAGTAACTTGTTGCATGACAAAAATGAAAGTAACCCTCATTTATTCATTTGATGCCTCTACTATGGCTAACACAGACATATTAGTCATTTTTGCAACAAACGTAGAATAAGTAAATTAGTTAAAATATATGTTTGGAGAACAAAAGGTAAGATTACTAACCTGAAAAGACCCAGAAAAATTTAGGTACCTAAATTAAGATAGTACATTATGCAGATATGCTTTAGAACAGTGACAAGAGAAAATCAATGGATAGTTAACAATGGTTGTTCAAGACATATGACAGGAGAAATATCACACTTTAACTATATTGAAAGAAAAGATGGAGGTCATGTTGTCTTTGTAGACAAAAACAAAGCAAAGGTTACAAAATTGGTAAAATTGGTGCCTCAGACTCTACTTCTATTGATAATGTTCTCTGTGTTGATGGTCTGAAACATAACTTACTAATTGTAAGTTAGTTAAGTGATAAAGGATATAGAGTCACGTTCTATGCATCTCATTATGAAATAGTTGATAATCATAACGATAACATTGTGTTTGTTGGTCCTAGAAATCATAATATATATTGTGCTTAACTAGAAGATGTCTTCTAAAAAATTAGGTGTTTTGTTTCTCTAGAAAAGGACTCGTTAATCGAGCATACAAGATTTGGACATGCTGTCATATGCATTTTATTAAAATTATCCAAGAATGAATTAGTAAGAGGTTTACCAAATTCAATCTTTGAAACTAATCAGGTTTGTAAAGCATGCTTAAAAAGAAAACAAGTCAGAAGTAGCTTTCCACACAAAAATGTAGTATCTAATAACCAACCATTTGAGCTCATACATATGGATTTATTTGGTCTTACAAGAACTCAAAGTTTTGGTGCTAAGCATTATGGTTTTGTTATAGTAGATGATTATTCTAGATTTACATGGTTTATTTCCTAGCAAATAAGGATGATGTTTTTGAATTCTTTGAGAAGTTTTACAGAAAAATTCAGATTGAAAAAGGGTACTGCATTACTTTAATTTGGAGTAACCATGGAGGAGAATTTGGTAATAAAAAGTTTGAAGATTTCTGTGATCATAATGGCATATCTCATAATTTGTCATATCAAAGGACTCATCATCATAACAGAGTTGTCGAGAGAAAGAATAGGACCCTTATTGTGAAGTGAATCACACGTTAATACAACACTTAATAAACGATATACAAATGCACAAGAAGGGGGGTTGAATTACGTATTCTTTTTTGTTAATCCCCTTATAAACATTTTCGTTAACAGAAACTCGTTCTTTTCACAAAACTGCTGAAAATCAATGTTATAAACTATTTTCTAAATTCTCGTATGAAAATAGTAAGATCAAAAATTCAAAGTTGAGAGATGAGAGATGTCAACACAACAATTTTATCCGGGTTCACCCCAAACCGTGGGCTACGTCCAGTCCTTAGATATCTTTCTGAGATTTCACTATCTCTTGAAACGATACAAGTATTCTTTTGAATTCGAGCTCTTCAGGTTTCTTACAGCAAGTATTCTTTCGCTTTTAGTCTCTTCGGGCTACCTGCCCTTCTTTCAACTGAAAGATAGTTTGAGCTTTGTTATAGAAAATAGCTCTAAGTTTTTGCAGAATAATTCTCTCAAAAATTGCTAAGCTTTTTAATTTCGCTAACTTCTGCAGTCTTCGACTCTGACTTGTATTTATAGCATTCGTCTTCAACTGCTTCTTGATCTTTCAAGAATCGGTTATTCAGTTGAGTTCTGTAACTGACTCAAGCTGATGTGTCTTTTGATTCTTCCGTCTGCTTTCTTTCGTCTGATTTTTTCACCATGCGCTTCCGTCTCATTTTTACTTTAACGCCTTGCATCTGACTTTTTTCGTCATTCTTTTGTTTCGCGCTTCCTTCCTTCTGCTTTTTGTTTAGCGCTTCCTTCTGTCTATTTTTTGTTTAGCGCTTCCGTCTTCTTTTGCTTTTGCGCTTTAGCCTGCTTTCTGCTTTTGCGCTTCCGTCTACTTTTTGTTTTTGCGCTTCCGTCTGCTTTTTGCTTTTGTGCTTTTGCCTGCTTTCTTTCGTCTTAGTGTCTTACTTGCTTCTTTCATTATTATTTGTTCTCCATCAAAATTATTTACGAAAAGTCATTTTGACTTAACAATCTCCCCCTTTTTGATGATAACAAATAATCACATTAGTAAGAAGGAAAAGCATGTTCAGATTATATACACTTTGAAAAACAGAACTTAAGAGCAGATCTTCTTTTCTTCTCTTCATTCTCTTTTCCTCTCTTCATTCTTCCTTCTTCACTCTTCTTCTTCCTTTCTTTTTCTCTTCTTCTTTTGACCTTCTTTTTTTCTCACTTCTCCCCCTATTTATTATTATTCAAAAATGATTATGATCGAAGATGCTTCAATATCTCTGTCATCATTTCCTTTATCTCTTTTACTTCTCTGCTGAGTGACTTGAAGTCTTTTCATATTTGAACTATTTCCTTTTGTAAGTCACTTGATGAAGTTGGTCGATCATTATCCTTACGTAATTCTTCTTCAAAGGCAATTATGGTGCAATATGCATCTGAAGATAGAATAGGTGTTTCTCTTATAATAAAGGTAGGAGGGTGAACTGATAGGTCCGGTTCAGGAAGGTTGAGATCATCAAGGATAGGTAGTCTCCAAACTTGTCTGCCAAGCAAAGGTAGAACTTCTCCAATTGAAGATATAGTACACAATGGCCTACTGCGCAAAATCATCCGCATAAGGGTCTCAGTTATGTAAATCATATCTCTAATCCTTATGGTGTTGTATTTCCCTTTTATAAGTTTTCCACCTACTAGACAAGGTTCGTTGGTTGTAGGTCGATTGCCATTATTCGTTGGTTCTTGTGAAATATGATGGGAAATGAAAGTTCTCATTATGTTCTGTGCTGCAAAGCATACTTCATCTATGCGTTGCACTTCTAATGCAATCTAATCTTCAGAAAGATCACTTGTTTCCCCCTCTGGGTAAAGTTTCTTCTTCCCCTTGTCATCATTGCGAATAATGTACGGCTTCGATTGAAAGTCCGGCACAACTTTTATCACAGTTCTCTTTGTGATTGGGAGAATAGTGTACCTCTGCTTCGTCATGTGAGTAGGGTATGGTTTGTTCCCTTGATCTCTTAGAAACTCATGCATACTCTTCTCATCATCGTTTAACAAATGCATTATACTACTATTCACCAGAATAGGTTGTAATTGAACTTTTACTGACCTTCTTGGGGTATCTTTGATGATTATTGAATTGCTACTCCTTACAGGTTGAATTTCTTCAATAACCTTGATTCTCAAATCCTCTTTTCTCAAAGGTTGAGAGGCATCGACCTGTGCTATACTACGTTCTTCTGTCTTCTTCTGAACAGAAGTAGGAGTGCTTTTACTCTGATTGATTTTCTGCTTCTTGCCTTCTTCAATCAGTCTTGAAGTCTGTTGAGATTGCAATTTCTTCTTCTCAAACTCCAATTTTCTTTTGATCTCAATCTCTCTAGCCATTTTGGTCGTGTCTTCCTTTAAGATAGAGACTAAAGACCTTGTAGGCTGAGATCCTCTTGACTCAGAGTCTTTGTCATGAATCAGCTCTTTGGATTTCTTCTCCTCTTGCTGTCGTATGGTTCGCACTCTGGGTGATCTCTTTGCTTATTTCGGTATTTCAGCCAAAAGTGTCTCCCATTTTCTCTTCAAAGAAACTCTCTCTATATGCCGTACTTGGCTACCTTCTTTTTGAGAAATCATCTTTTCTTTTCCACTTCATTTGATGATTTCTTTTCTCTGGTCATGGGCATTTTCACACTGGATTAAGATTTAGAACCTTTTGTGGGAGTTCTCCTCTTTGCACGCTCCCCCTCAGTTCTTGCTGTTTTCTCATAATCTCCTTCTTCTTTGTCCAGATTTTTCAGACCCATTTTTCCAATTGTTGCAGAATTGATCATGCTCTTGACATCCAACATTATTCTGTTTCCCCTGTCTAGAAGTACTTCAGAATCCCTGAATATCCTAGTCAACAATATTCCATATAGGTAACTGGTTGAATCTTTCTTCGACTTGACCATTTATTGAAAAATAAGGAATGGTAAATCAACAAGTTTACGATTCAACAGATAAAACAGGCATTGTTCATCCAACGTCGTCACCAAATGTCTTGAACCCATTCTTGGTAGAATACAGTGGAAGAGAATTGAATGTAAGACCCTAGCCTTTAGCACCAAGCTTGAGGTCTTCCTTTCTCGTGGGTCGTTGTTTCCATACAACTGACGATTGACTTTATCTTCCTTCATTCAGAACTTTGTCATCCATTTAGCTTTGCTTGTGAGCTTCTCTCCAGCTAATGGACACTCAGTGACATTCCCAATTGATTCCATTGTCACAATGATAGACAGTCTATCTACTGATGATACAATAGTATTGTCTACCATGCTCATATTTTTCCAGAAATCATACACTTCGTTCTGATAGACAGTCTCACACACTTGAAAGAACTTCTGCCACCCGACTGCAACTATCTTTGGTTCAACGTCCATGTCGTCCCTCCTCAAGGACTCAAAATCAACATGTCTTCCATAAATCATCGATGGCTCCATTTTCTACTGTGGTTGGTAAAAACTGATTGCACAGATTTCTTCGTCGAAAAGTAAGGATGGTTACTGAGGTTAAGAGAGCAGAGAAATGAAAAGTTTTGTTGAGATTTCTTCGGTGGTCGATATTAGGGCATATCAAGAGTATTCTAGAATAGGTGATGTTCTCAAGACTATGAGAATTTTTGTTGGGCCTCGTTTTCGAAGCCCAACGATCACTCCAAACATCAAAACATAAGACGTGCTCATTGCACCCTAAAGGGTTACTTCAATTAACCCTCATCATTTCATCTTCATTCATTATTGTAACACCCCAAAAATTTTCCTCACAATATGCTCAATGACGTGCCCATACAAAATAGTCATCGCGCTTGAACTCATTTCTCCTGATTGCGAACAAAATTTGGAAATCTTTAAATCCGTATCTCAATTTGACTTCTTCATATAAATCATAGTTCTATGTCTCTTTTTTATTTTGAAGCAAGAATCACCTCAATTGGAGCTCTATAGCTCAAGATATGCTTAAAAGCCTAAGTGCGCT
This sequence comes from Erythroxylum gracilipes, assembly GCA_026413385.1. Lineage (NCBI taxonomy): Eukaryota > Viridiplantae > Streptophyta > Magnoliopsida > Malpighiales > Erythroxylaceae > Erythroxylum > Erythroxylum gracilipes. The sequence goes on from JANZLC010056318.1 coordinate 13,727, forward strand.
CAAACCCTAATCCTGCTCTCCTAACCGACCTTTCACTTATTCTGAAGCCAAATTGTCCAAAACAACTCCAAATGATACTAATTTATTATGTATAGACAGATACATGTCTTATGAATCTATTGCTTCATGAATCACTTCATTTCGAGGTCGGATGAGGGAGTTATGACTGAAAGAATTCGACATGTTCATATCCTGATTCCTATTGAACATACTTTGGCGCAAACGCCATAACTTTCAACAAAAATATCGGATTGATTTCGTTTTCAGACCATTAAAAAGTAGACATAAAGGGATACTGTAACACCCCACTCCCGAGTGACCCTAACTCAACATCATTGGTGATATCTGAGTCCGTGCCCCGCGAGGGTGCCGTGCTACATCAGTCAGTCAGATGAAACTCAGTATAAATATATTTTAAAAAAAACATTCATTCGCTCAGAAAACAGTAGACAACTTGAGCCCACGGTAAAAGGAAGCATTTTCAATTATTACAAACAGTGAACAATATTTTACAATAGCCATTTAATGCACTAAAAGCCATAGTCAAAATTAGGCTCACTATAAATACAGAGCATTCTTTTACAGCGATTTCGAAAAACAATTTTTACGGAACACTAATGCAGACACGAACTGATCCCGACCTCTATCTTTCACTTGCCTGCAGTAGGCAAAGTCCCATGTCTAGCGGGGTACTCTTCAAGGCCTGAAAAATAGATGCAAATTTTGGGTGAGTTTTGCGAACTCAGTGAGGAACC
>JANZLC010056325.1:0-14481 GCA_026413385.1 Erythroxylum gracilipes
ATCTTCTTTTTTTGTGCTTCTTCTGTGTTTTGCCCTTTTCTGTGCTTTGCACTTCTTCTATGTTTTATACTTTTTCTATGTTTTGGGTTTCTTCTGTGTTTTGCGCTTCTTCTTTGTTTTGCGCTTCATCTGTGTTTTGCGCTTCTTCTGTGTTTTGTGCTTCTTTTTTTGCGCTGTGTTATGTGCATCATCTTATTTTTACGCTTCTTCAGTCTTTTGAGCTTCTTATAAGCTTTGCGCTTCTTCTGTGTTTTCCACTTGCTTTGTGTTTTGGGCTTCTTCTGTGTTTTGCGCTTCGTCTATGTTTTACTCTTCTTTTGTGTTTTGTGCCTCTTCTTTTTTTTGCGTTTCTTTTGTGTTTTGCGCATCGTCTGTATTTTACGCATCTCCTGTGTTTTGCGCAGCTTTTGTCTTTTGAGCTTCTTTTGTGTTTTGCACTTCTTTTGTGTTTTTTTGCTTCTTCTATGTTTAGCGCTTCTTCAGTATTTTGAACATCTTCTGTGTTTTGTGCATCTTCTGTGTTTTGCGCTCATTCTGTCTTTCGATCTTCTTCTGTGCTTTGCTCTTCATCTGTGTTTTGCGCTTCATCTGTGTTTTGCGCTTCTTCTATGTTTTGCGCTTCATCTGTGTTTTGGGCTTCTTCTGTGTTTTGCGAATCTTCTGTGTTTTGCGTTTCTTCTATGGTTTGCACTTCTTCTGTCTTTTGAGCTTCTAATGTGCTTTGCTCTTCTTCTGTGTTTTGCGCACCTTCTTTTTTTTGAGCACCTTCTGTGTTTTGCGCATCTTCTATGTTTTTTGCTTCTTCTGTGTTTTTAGCTTCTTCTATGCTTTGCGCTTATTCTGTGTTTTGCGCTTGCTCTATTTTTTGAGCTTCGTTTGTGTTTTGCGCTGGTTCTGTGCTTTGCGCTTCTTCTGTGTTTGGTGCTTCACCCGTCTTTTGTGCTTCTTCTATGTTTTGAGCTTCTTCTGTCTTTGCGCTTCTTCTCTGTTTTGCGCGTCATCTGAGTTTTGCGCTTCTTCTGTGTTTTGCGCATCTTTTTTTTGGGCTTCTTCTGTGTTTTGGGTTTTCTTTTGTGTTTTGCGCTTCTTCTTTATTTTGCGCTTCATCTGTGTTTTGCGCTTCTTTTGTGTTTTGCGCATCTTCTTTTTTTTACGCTTCTTCTATATTTTGAGCTTCTTTTGTGCTTTGTGCTTCTTCTGTGTTTTGCGCATCTTCTGTGTTTTTCGCTTCTTCTGTGTTTTGTGCTTCTTCTGTGTTTTGCGCTTGCTCTGTGTTTTGTGCTTCTTCTGTATTTTGAGCTTCTTCTGTGCTTTGCTCTTCTTCTGTGTTTTGCGCTTGTTCTATCTTTTGTGCTTCTTCTGTATTTTGGCCACCTTCTATGTTTTGCGCTTCTTCCATGTTTTGCGCTTCTTCTATGTTTTGCGCTTCTTCTGTGTTTTGCACTTCTTCTGTATTTTGTGCATCTTCTGTGCTTTGCGCTTCTTCTGTGTTTTGCACTTGCTCTGTGTTTTGGGTTTCTTCTGTGTTTTGCACTTCTTCTTTGTTTTGCGCTTCATCTGTGTTTTGCGCTTCTTTTGTGTTTTGTGCATCTTCTTTTTTTTGCACTTCTTCTGTGTTTTGCGCTTCTTTTGTGCTTTGCGCTTCTTCTGTGTTTTGAACTTGCTCTGTGTTTTGGGCTTCTACTGTGCTTTGCGCTTCGACTATGTTTTACGCTTCTTTTGTATTTTGCGCATCTTTTTTTTACTCTTCTTCTGTGTTTTGCGCTTATTCTGTGTTTTGTGCGTCTTCTGTACTCTGCGCATCTTTTGTGTTTTGCGCACCTTATGTGTTTTGCGCTTCTTTTGTGTTTTGCTCTTCTTCTGTGTTTCTTCGCTTCTTCTATGTTTTGCGCTTCTTCAGTGTTTTGCACATCTTCTGTGTTTTACGCTTCTTTTGTATTTTGAGATTCATCTGTGTTTTGCGCTTCTTCTGTGTTTTGCGCTTCTTTTGTCTTTTGAGCTTCTTCTGTTTTGCGCTTCTTCTGTGTTTGTCCGCTTCTTCTGTGTTTTGCGCTTTTTCTATTTTTTGGGCTTCTTCTATGTTTTGCGCTTATTCTGTGTTTTGCACTTCTTCTGTGTTTTGCGCTGCTTCTGTGTTTTGTGCTTCTTCTGTGTTTTGCGCTTCATCTGTGTTTTACCCTTCTTCTGTGTTTTGAGCTTCTTCTGTGCTTTGCGCTTCTTCTGTGTCATGTGTTTGCTCTATGTTTTGTGCTTATTCTGTGTTTTGCGCATCTTCTGTGTTTTTCGGATCTTCTTTTTTTTGTGTTTTTTCTGTGTTTTGAACTTCTTCTGTGTTTTGAACTTTTTTGTGCTTTGCGCTTTTTCTGTGTTTTACGTTTGCTCTGTGTTTTGTGCTTGTTCTGTGTTTTGCGTTTCATCTATCTTTTGCACTTCTTTTGTGTTTTGTGCATCTTCTGTGTTTTTCGCTTCTTCTGTGTTTTGAGATTCTTCTATCTTTTACGATTCTTCTGTGTTTTGCGCTTGCTCTGTGTTTTGTGCTTATTCTTTGTTTTGCGCTTCATCTGTGTTTTAGGCATCTTCTTTTTTTGCACTTCTTCTGTTTTTTGCGCTTCTTCTGTGCTTTGCGCTTCTTCTGTGTTTTGCACTTCGTCTGTGTTTTACGCTTCTTCTGTGTTATGCGCATGCGCATCTTCTGTGTTTTCCGCATCATCTTTTTTTTGTGCTTGTTCTGTGTTTTGCGCATCTTCTGTATTTTGCGCATCTTCTATATTTTGCGCACCTTATGTGTTTTGCGCTTCATCTGTGTTTTGCGCTTTTTTAGTATTTTTCACTTCTTCTGTGTTTCTTCGCTTCTTCTATGTTTTGCACTTCTTTTGTGTTTTGCGCTTCTTTGGTCTTTTACTCTTCTTCTGTCTTTTGAGCTTCTTCTGTGCTTTGCGCTTTTCTGTGTTTTGCGCTTCTTCGGTGTTTTACGCTTCTTCTGTGTTTTCCGCTTCTTTTGTATTTTGCGCTTCTTCTGTGTTTTGAGCTTCTTCTGTGCTTTGAGCTTCGTCTGTATTTTGCGCTGGTTTTGTGTTTTGAGCATCTTCTGTGTTTTGCGCTTCTTTATTGTTTCTCTACTTCTTCTATGTTTTGCGCATCTTTGATATTTCTCCACTTCTTCTGTGCTTTGCGCATCTTCTGTGCTTTGCGCTTCATTTGTGTTTTTCGAATCCTCTGTATTTCTCCCCTTCTTCTATGTTTTGCGCTTCTTCTGTATTTTGCGCACCTTATGTGCTTTGCGATTCTTTTGTGTTTTGTTGTTCTTCTGTGTTTTTTTGATTCTTTTGTGTTTTGCGCTTTTTCAGTGTTTTGCACATCTTCTGTGTTTCGCGCTTCTTCTGTGTTTTGCGCTTGCTCTGTGTTTTGCGCTTCTTCTGTGTTTTGCGCATCTTCTTTTTTTTGTATATTTTCTGTGTTTTGCGCATCTTCTGTGTTTTGCTCACCTTTTTTGTTTTGCATTTCTTCTGTGTTTCTTCGCTTCTTCTATATTTTGCACTTCTTCAGTGTTTTGCGAATCTTCTGTGTTTTGCACTTGTACTATGTTTTGCGCTTCTTTTGTCTTTTGAGCTTCCTCTGTGTTTTGCGCTTGTTCTTTCTTTTGTGCTTCTTCTGTGTTTTGCGCATCCTCTGTGTTTTGCGTAGCTTCTGTGTTTTACGCATCTTCTGTGTTTTGCGCCTCTTCTGTGTTTTGTGCTTCTTTTGTATTTTGAGCTTCTTCTGTGTTTTGCACTTGCTCTGTGTTTTGGGTTTCTCTTGTGTTTTGCGCTTCATCTGTGTTTTGCGCATCTTTGGTGTTTCTCCACTTCTTTTGTGCTCTGCGCATCTTCTATGTTTTGCGCTTTATCTGTGTTTTTCGAATCTTCTGTATTTCTCCCCTTCTTCTATGTTTTGCGCTTCTTTCGTGTTTTGCGCTTCTTTTGTATTTTGCGCACCTTATGTGTTTCGCGCTTGTTTTGTGTTTTTCTTTTCTTCTGTGTTTTTTCGCTTCTTCTATGTTTTGCGCTTTTTAAGTGTTTTGCACATCTTCTATGTTTTGCGCTTCTTCTGTGTTTTGAACTTTTTTTGTGTTTTGCACTTTTTCTGTGTTTTGCGTTTGCTTTGTATTTTGTGCTTCTTCTGTGTTTTGCGCTTCATTTGTCTTTTGCACTTCTTTCGTGTTTTGTGCATCTTCTATGTTTTTCGCTTCTTCTGTGTTTTGAGCTTCTTCTGTCTTTTGCGCTTCATCTGTGTTTTGCGCTTCATCTGTGTTTTGGGCATCTTCTTTTTTTTTGCGCTTGCTCTATGTTTTGGGTTTCTTCTGTGCTTTGCGCTTCTTCTGTGTTTTGCACTTGCTCTGTGTTTTGGGTTTTCTTCAGTATTTTGCACTTCTTCTTTGTTATGCGCTTCATCTGTGTTTTGCGCATCTTCTTTTTTTTGAACTTCTTCTGTGTTTTGCGCTTCTTCTGTGTTTTGAGCTTCTTCTGTGCTTTACGATTCTTCTGTGTTTTCCACTTGCTCTGTGTTTTGGGCTTTTTCTGTGTTTTGCGCTTCGTCTGTGTTTTACGCTTCTTTTGTGTTTTGCGTATCTTCTTTTTTTTCGCTTCTTTTGTGTTTTGAGCATCGTCTGTATTTTGTGCATTTTCTGTGTTTTGCGCACCTTATGTCTTTTGAGCTCCTTTTGTGTTTTACACTTCTTCTGTGTTTCTTCGCTTATTCTATGTTTTGCGCTTCTTCAGTGTTTTGCACATCTTTTGTGTTTTGCGCTTCTTCTGTGTTTGCGCTTCATCTGTGTTTTGCGCATCTTCTGTGTTTTGCGCTTCTTCTGTCTTTTAAGCTTCTTCTGTGCTTTGCTCTTCTATTGTGTTTTGTGCTTCATCTGTGCTTTGCGCTTCTTCTGTGTTTTGCGTTTCATTTGTGTTTTGCGCACCTTCTGTGTTTTGCGCATGTTCTGTGTTTTGCGCTTCTTCTGTATTTTTAGCTTCTTCTTTTGCACTTCTTCTGTGTTTTGCACTTCTTCTGTATTTTCACATCTTTTGTGCTTTGCGCTTCTTTTGTGTTTTGCACTTGCTCTGTGTTTTGGGTTTCTTCTATGTTTTGCGATTAATTTGTCTTTTGAACTTCTTTTGTGTTTTGTGCATCTTCTGTGTTTTAAGCTTCTTCTGTGTTTTGTGCTTTGCTCTTCTTCTGTGTTTTGTGCTTTGCTCTTCTTCTATGTTTTGTGCTTCATCTGTGTTTTGCACTTCTTCTGTGTTTTGCGCTTCATCTGTGTTTTGGGCTTCTTCTGTGTTTTGCGAATCTTCTGTGTTTTGCGTTTCTTCTGTAGTTTGCGCTTCTTCTATCTTTTGAGCTTCTTCTGTGCTTTGCTCTTCTTCTGTGTTTTGCGCATCTTCTATTTTTTGAGCACCTTCTTTGTTTTGCGCATCTTCTGTGTTTTGCGCTTCTTCTGTGTTTTGCACTTCTTCTGTGCTTTGCGCATCTTCTGTGTTTTTCGCTTCTTCTGTGTTTTTCGCTTCTTCTGTATTTTGAGCTTCTTCTATGCTTTGCGCTTCTTATGTGTTTTGCGCTTGCTCTGTTTTTTGTGCTTCGTCTGTGTTTTGAGTTGGTTCTGTTCTTTGCGCTTCTTCTGTGTCTGGTGCTTCGTCCGTGTTTTGTGCTTCTTCTTTGTTTTGAGCTTATTCTGTGCTTTGCGCTTCTTCTTTGTTTTGCGCTTCATCTTTGTTCTGTGTTTCTTCTGTGTTTTGTGCATCTTCTTTTTTTTGGCCTTTTTCTGTGTTTTGCGCTTCTTCTGTGTTTTCCGGATCAACTTTTTTTGTGTTTCTTATGTGTTTTGCGCTTCTTCTGTGTTTTGAGCTTCTTTTATGCTTTGCGCTTCTTTGTGTTTTGCGCATCTTCTGTGTTTTCCGCTTCTTCTTTGTTTTGTGCTTCCTCTGTGTTTTGCGCTTGCTCTGTGTTTTGCGCTTCTTCTGTCTTTTGAGCTTCTTCTGTGCTTTGCTCTTCTTCTGTGTTTTGTGCTTGTTCTATCTTTTGCGCACCTTCTGTGTTTTGCGCACCTTCTATGTTTTGCGCATATTCTGTGTTTTGCGCTTCTTCCATGTTTTGAGCTTTTTCTGTGCTTTGCGCTTCTTCTGTGTTTTGCACTTCTTCTGTATTTTGCGCCTCTTCTGTGCTTTGCGCTTCTTCTGTGTTTTACACTTGCTCTGTGTTTTGGGTTTCTTCTGTATTTTGCGCTTCTTCTTTGTTTTGTGCTTCATCCGTGTTTTGCGAATCTTCTATGTTTTATGCTTCTTCTGTGTTTTGCACTTATTCTGTGTTTTGAGCTTCTTCTGTGCTTTGCGCTAACTCTGTGTTTTGAACTTGCTTTGTGTTTTGGGCTTCTACTGTGTTTTACGTTTCGTCTGTGTTTTACGCTTCTTTTGTGTTTTGCGCATGTTCTGTACTTTGCGCATCTTCTGTGTTTTGCGCTTCATCTGTGTTTTGCGCTTCTTTTGTGTTATGCTCTTTTTCTGTGTTTCTTTGGTTCTTCTATGTTTTGGGGTTCTTCAGTGTTTTTCACATCTTCTGTGTTTTGCACATCTTTTGTGTTTTGCGCATCTTCTGTGCTTTGCTCTTCTTCTGTGTTTTGCGCTTGTTCTATCTTTTGTGCTTCTTTTGTGTTTTGCGTACCTTCTGTTTTTTGCACACCTTCTGTGTTTTGCCAATCTTCTGTGTTTTGCGCTTCTTCTGTGTTTTGCGCATCTTCTGTATTTTGCGCATCTTCTGTGTTTTGCGCACCTTATGTGTTTTACGCTTCTTTTGTGTTTTGTACTTCTTCTATGTTTCTTTGCTTCTTCTATGTTTTTGGGTTCTTCTTCTGTGTTTTGCGCTTCTTCTTTGTTTTGCGCTTCATCTGTGTTTTGCGATTCTTCTGTGTATTGCGCTTCTTTTATGTTTTGCATTTCTTCTATGCTTTGAGCTTCTTCTGTACTTTGCGCTTCTTCTGTGTTTTGCACTTCTTCTATGTTTTGCGCATCTTCTGTGTTTTGTGCTTCTTCTGTGGTTTGCGCTTCTTCTGTGTTTTGAGCTTCTTCTATGCTTTGCGCTTCTTCTGTGTTTTTCGCTTGCTCTGTGTTTTGCGCTTCGTCTGTGTTTTGTGCTTCGTTCGTGTTTTGCACTTCTTCTGTGTTTTGAGCTTCTTCTGTGCATTGTGCTTCTTCTGTGTTTTGTGCTTGCTCTGTTTTTTGTGCTTCTTCTGTGTTTTGCACATATTCTGTGTTTTCCGAATCTTCATTTTTTTGTGTTTCTTCTGTGTTTTGCGCTTCTTCTGTGTTTTGAGCTTCTTTTGTGTTTTGCGCTTTTTCTGTGCTTTGCACATCTTCTGTGTTTTCTGCTTCTTCTGTGTTTTTAGCTTCTTCTGTCCTTTGCGCTTATTCTGTGTTTTGCACTTGCTCTGTGTTTTGTGCTTCTTCTTTGTTTTACGCTTCATCTGTATTTTGCGCTTCTTCTGCGTTTTGTGCATCTTCTTTTTTTTGCGCTTCTTCTGTGTTTTGTGCTTCTTCTGTGTTTTGCGCTTCTTCTATGTTTGTGCTTCTTCTGTGTTTTGTAGTTGCTTTGTGTTTTGGGCTGCTTCTGTCTTTTGCACTTATTCTATGTTTTGCGCTTGCTCTGTGTTTTGTGCTTCTTCTTTGTTTTGCGCTTCTTCTGTGTTTTGGGCATCTTCTTTTTTTGAGCTTCTTCTGTGTTTTGCGATTCTTATGTGTTTTGAGCTTCTTTTGTGCTTTGCGCTTCTTCCGTGTTTTGCACTTGCTTTGTGTTTTGGGTTGCTTCTGTGTTTTGCGCTTCGTCAGTGTTTTAGGCTTCTTCCGTGTTTTGCACATCTTCTTTGTTTTGCGCGTCATCTTTTTTTTGCGCTTATTCTGTATTTTGCGCTTCTTCTGTGTTTTGCGCATCTTCTATGTTTTGTGCACCTTATGTGTTTTGCGCTTGATTTGTGTTTTGCGCTTCTTTTGTGTTTTTCACTTATTCTGTGTTTCTTCGCTTATTCTATGTTTTTCGTTTCTTCAATGTTTTGCACATCTTCTGTGTTTTGCGTTCATCTTTGTTTTACGCTTCTTCTATGTTTTGTGCTTGCTCTGTGTTTTGCGCTTCATCTGTGTTTTGCGCATCTTCTTTTTTTTTGCGCTTCTTCTGTGTTTTGCGCATCTTCTGTGTTTTGCGCTCCATCTGTGTTTTGCGCTTCTTCTGTGTTTTGCGCTTTATCTGTGTTTTGGGCTTCTTCTGTGTTTTGCGAATCTTCTGTGTTTTGCGCTTCTTCTGTGTTTTGCGCATCTTTTGTCTTTTGAGCTTCTTCTATGCTTTGGTCTTCTATGTTTTAAGCTTAATCTGTGTTTTGCGCATCTTCTGTGTTTTATATTTCATCTGGGTTTTGTGCATCTTCTGTGTTTTGCGCGTCTTCTGTGTTTTGTGCATATTCTGTGTTTTGCGCTTCTTCTGTGTTTTAAGCTTCTTCTGTGCTTTGCGCTTCTTCTGTGTTTTGCGCTTCATTTGTGTTTTGCGCATCTTCTGTGTTTTGCGCTTTTTTAATGTTTCCCTACATCTTCTAGGTTTTGCGCTTCTTCTGTGTTTTGAGCTTCTTCTGTACTTTGCGCTTCTTCTGTGTTTTGCACTTGCTCTGTGTTTTGGGCTTCTTCTGCGTTTTGCGTTTCTACTGTGTTTTGCGCTTCGTCTGTATTTTACGCTTCTTTTGTGTTTTGCGCATCTTCTGTGTTTTGCGCATCTTCTGTGTTTTGCGCACCTTATGTGTTTTGCGTTTCTTTTGTGTTTTGCACTTCTTCTGTGTTTTTTCGCTTCTTCTATGTTTTGCACTTCTTCAGTGTTTTGCACATCTTCTGTGTTTTGCGCTTCTTCTGTCTTTTGAGCTTCTTCTGTGCCTTGCTCTTCTTCTGTGTTTTGCGTTTCATCTGTGTTTTGCACTTCTTCTGTGTTTTGCTCATCTTCTGTGGTTTGCGCGCCTTCTGTATTTTGGGCTTCATTTGTGTTTTGCGCATCTTCTGTGTTTTACGCTTCTTTTGTGTTTCTCTACTTCTTTTATGTTTTGCGCATCTTCTGTGTTTTGCGCTTCTTCTATGTTTTGTGATTTTTCTGTATTTTGTGCACCTTATGTGTTTTGCGCTTCTTTTGTGGTTTGCAGTTCTTCTATGTTTTGGGGTTCTTCAGTGTTTTGCACATCTTCTGTGTTTTGCGCATCTTCTGTGTTTTTCGCTTCTTCTGTGTTTTGCGAATCTTTTGTGTTTTGCGTTTCTTTTGTGGTTTGCGCTTCTTCTGTCTTTTGAGCTTCTTCTGTGCTTTGCTCTTCTTCTAGGTTTTGCCCTTGTTCTATCTTTTGTGCTTCTTCTGTGTTTTACGCACCTTCTGTTTTTTGCGCACCTACTGTATTTTGCGCATCTTCTGTGTTTTGCGCTTCTTCTTTGCTTTGCGGTTCTTCTGTGTTTTGCACTTTTTCTATGTTTTGCGCATCTTCTGTGTTTTGAGCTTCTTCTATGCTTTGCGCTTCTTATGTGTTTTGTGCTTACTCTGTATTTTGCAATTCGTCTGTGTTTTGCGCTGGTTCTGTGCTTTGCGCTTCTTCTGTGTTTGGTGCTTCGTCCGTGTTTTGTGCTTCTTCTGTGTTTTGAGCTTCTTCTATGCTTTGCGCTTCTTCTTTGTTTTGCACTACTTCTGTGTTTTGAACATCTTTTTTTTGGGTTTCTTCTGTGTTTTGCGCTTCTTCTGTGTTTTGCACATCTTCTGTGTTTTTCGGATCAACTTTTTTGTGTGTTTCTTCTGTGTTTTTGCTTCTTCTGTGTTTTGCACATCTTCTGTGTTTTCCGCTTCTTCTGTATTTTGTGCTCCTTCTGTGTTTTACGCTTGCTCTGTGTTTTGCGCTTCTTCTGTCTTTTGAGCTTCTTCTGTGCTTTGCTCTTCTTCTGTGTTTTGCGCTTGTTCTATCTTTTGCGCTTCTTCTGTGTTTTACGCACCTTCTGTGTTTTCAGCTTCTTCTGTGTTTTGCGCTTCTTCCATGTTTCGCGCTTCTTTTGTGTTTTGAGCTTCTTCTGTGTTTTGCGCTTCTTCTGTGTTTTGCACTTCTTCTGTATTTTGCGCATCTTCTGTGCTTTGTGCTTCTTCTGTGTTTTGCACTTTCTCTGTGTTTTGGGTTTCTTCTGTGTTTTGCACTTCTTCTTTGTTTTGCGCTTCATCTGTGTTTTGCGCTTCTTCTGTGTTTTGCACATCTTCGTTTTTTTGCGCTTCTTCTGTGTTTTGAGCTTCTTTAGTGCTTTGCACTTCTTCTGTGTTTTGAACTTGCTCTGTGTTTTGTGCTTCTACTGTGTTTTGCACTTCGTCTGTGTTTTACGCTTCTTTTGTGTTCTGCGCATCTTTTGTGTGTTGCATATCTTCTTTTTTTGTGCTTCTTCTGTGTTTTGCGCGTCTTCTGTACTTTGCCCATCTTTTGTGTTTTGCGCACCTTATGTGTTTTGCGCTTCTTCAGTGTTTTGCACATCTTCTGTGTTTTGCGCTTCTTCTGTGTTCTGCAATTCATCTGTGTTTTGCGCTTCTTCTGTGCTTTGCTCTTCTTCTGTGTTCTGCGCTTCTTCTGTGTTTGTCCGCTTCTTCTGTGTTTTGCGCTGCTTCTGAGTTTTGCGCTTCTTCTGTGTTTTGCTCTTCTTCTGTGTTTTGCGTTTCTTCTGTGTTTTGCGTTCCTTCTGTGTTTTGCGCTTCGTCTGTCTTTTACCCTTCTTCTGTGTTTTGAGCTTCTTCTGTGCTTTGCGCTTCATCTGTGTTATGTGCTTGCTCTATGTTTCGTGCTTCTTCTGTGTTTTGCGCTTCTTCTGTGTTTTGCACATCTTCTGTGTTTTTCGGATCTTTTTTTTGTTTCTTCTGTGTTTTGTGCTTCTTCTGTGTTTTGATCTTTTTTTGTGCTTTGAGCTTTTTCTGTGTTTTGCGTTTGCTCTGTGTTTTGTGCTTCTTCTGTGTTTTGCGATTCATCTGTCTTTTGAACTTCTTTTGTATTTTGTGCATCTTCTGTGTTTTCTGCTTCTTCTGTGTTTTAAGCTTCTTCTGTCCTTTGTGCTTCTTCTGTGTTTTGCGCTTGCTCTGTGTTTTGTGCTTATTCTTTCTTTTGCGCTTCATCTGTGCTTTGGCTATCTTCTTTTTTTTGCGCTTCTTCTGTGTTTTGCGCTTCTTCTATGTTTTGCGTTTCTTCTGTGTTTTGCATTTGCTTTGTGTTTTGGGTTTCTTCTTTATTTTGCGCATCTTTTTTTTTGCGCTTTTTCTGTGTTTTGAGCTTCTTTTGTACTTTGCGCTTCTTCTGTGTTTTCCACTTGCTCTGTGTTTTAGGCTTCTTTTGTGTTTTACGTTTCGTCCGTGTTTTCCGCTTCTTTTGTGTTTTGCGCATTTTCTTTTTTTTTGCGCTTCTTCTGTGTTTTGCGCATCGTCCGTATTTTGCGCATCGTCTGTGTTTTGCGCATCTTCTGTGTTTTGTGCTTCTTCTGTCTTTTAGGCTTCTTCTGTACTTTGCTCTTCTTCTGTGTTTTGCGCTTGTTCTATCTTTTGTGCTTCTTCTATGTTTTGCGCACCTTCTGTGTTTTGCGCGTCTTCTGTGTTTTGCGCGTCTTCTGTGTTTTGCGCTTCTTCCATGTTTTGCGCTTCTTCTGTGTTTTGCGCTTCTTCTGTATATTGCACTTCTTCTGTATTTTGCGCATCTTCTGTGCTTTGCGCTTCTTCTATGTTTTGCACTTGCTCTTTGTTTTGGGTTTCTTCTGTGTTTTGCACTTCTTCTTTGTTTCGCGTTTCATCTGTGTTTTGCGCTTCTTCTGTGTTTTAAGCTTCTTCTGTGTTTTGCGCTTCGTCTGTGTTTTACGCTTCTTTTGTGTTTTGCGCATCTTCTTTTTTTTGCGCTTCTTCAGTGTTTTGCTCTTCTTTTGTGTTTCTTCGCTTCTTCTATGTTTTGCACATCTTCTGTGTTTTGCGCTTCTTCAGTGCTTTTCCTCTTCTTCTGTGTTTTGCGTTGCTTCTGTGTTTTGCGCTTCTTCTGTGTTTTGCGCTTCTTCTGTGTTTTGTGCTTCTTCTGTGTTTTGCGTTCCTTCTGTGTTTTGCGCTTCGTCTGTGTTTTACCCTTCTTTTGTGTTTTGAGCTTCTTCTGTGCTTTGCGCTTCTTCTGTGTCATGTGCTTGCTCTATGTTTTGTGCTTCTTCTTTGTTTTGCGCATCTTCTGTGTTTTCCGGATCTTCTTTTTTTGTGTGTTTCTTCTGTGTTTTGCGCTTCATCTGTGTTTTGAACTTTTTTTGTGCTTTGCGCTTTTTCTGTGTTTTGCGTTTGCTCTGTGTTTTGTGCTTCTTCTGTGTTTTGCGCTTCATCTGTCTTTTACACTTCTTTTGTGTTTTGTGCATCTTCTATGTTTTCCGCTTCTTCTGTGTTTTGACCTTCTTCTATCTTCTGCGGTTCTTCTGTGTTTTGCGCTTGCTTTGTGTTTTGTGCTTATTCTTTGATTTGTGCTTCATCTGTGTTTTAGGCATCTTCTTTTTTTTGCACTTCTTCTGTGTTTTGCGCTTCTTCTGTGTTTTGGGCTGCTTCTGTGTTTTGCACTTCGTCTGTGTTTTACGCTTCTTCTGTGTTTTGCGCATGCGCATCTTCTGTGTTTTCCGCATCATCTTTTTTTTGCACATCTTCTGTATTTTGCGCATCTTCTATGTTTTGCGCACCTTATGTGTTTTGCGCTTGATCGGTGTTTTGCGCTTCTTTTGTATTTTTCACTTCTTTTGTGTTTCTTCGCTTCTTCTATGTTTTGCGCTTCTTTTGTGTTTTGTACTTCTTTGGTGTTTTGCCCTTCTTCTTTCTTTTGAGCTTCTTCTGTGCTTTGCGCTTCTTCTGTGTTTTGCGCTTCTTCTGTGATTTGCGCTTCTTCTGTGTTTTCTGCTTCTTTTGTATTTTACGCTTCTTCTGTGTTTTGAGTTTCTTTTGTGCTTTGCGCTTCGTCTGTATTTTGCGCTGGTTTTGTGTTTTGCGCATCTTCTGTGTTTTGCGCTTCTTTAATGTTTCTCTACTTCTTCTATGTTTTGCGCATCTTTGGTGTTTCTCCACTTCTTCTGTGCTTTGTGCATCTTCTGTGTTTTGCGCTTCATCTGTGTTTTGCGAATCTTCTGTATTTCTCCCCTTATTCTATGTTTTGAGCTTCTTTCGGGTTTTGCGTTTCTTCTGTATTTTGCGCACCTTATGTGTTTTGTGCTTTTTTTGTGTTTTGCTCATCTTCTGTGTTTCTTCGCTTCTTCTATGTTTTGCGCTTCTTCTGTGTTTTGCGCTTGCTCTGTGTTTTGCGCTTCTTCTGTGTTTTGCGCTTCTTCTGTGTTTTGCGCACCTTTTGTGTTTTGCACTTCTTCTGTGTTTCTTCGTTTTTTCTATGTTTTGCGATTCTTTAGTGTTTTGCACATCTTCTGTGTTTTGCGCATCTTCTCTATTTTGCGCATCTTCTGTGTTTTGCGAATCTTCTGTGTCTTGCACTTCTACTATGTTTTGCGCTTCTTCTGTCTTTTGAGTTTCTTTTGTGTTTTGCGCTTGTTCTATCTTTTGTGCTTCTTCTGTGTTTTGCGCATCCTCTGTGTTTTGCGCTTCTTCTGTGTTTTGCGCTTGCTCTGTGTTTTGTGCTTTTTCTTTGTTTTAAGCTTCATCTGTGTTTTGCGCATCTTCTTTTTTTTACACTTCTTCTGTGTTTTGCGCTTCTTCTGTGTTTTGAGCTTCTTCTGTGCTTTGCGCTTTTTCTGTGTTTTGCACTTGCTCTGTGTTTTGGGCTTCTTCTGTGTTTTGCGCTTCGTCTGTGTTTTACGCTTCTTTTGTGTTTTGCGCATCTTCTTTTTTTTGCGCTTTTTCTGTTTTTTGCGCTTTTTCTGTGTTTTGCGCATCTTCTGTGTTTTGCACACCTTATGTGTTTTGCGCTTCTTTTGTGTATTGCACTTCTTCTGTGTTTCTTCGCTTCTTCTATGTTTTGTACTTCTTCAGTGTTTTGCACATCTTCTGTGTTTTGCGCTTCTTCTGTGTTTTGCGCTTCATCTGTGTTTTGCGCTTCTTCTGTGTTTTGTGCTTCTTCTGTGTTTGGAGCTTCCTCTGTACTTTGCGCTTCTTCTGTGTTTTGCGCTTGCTCTGTGTTTTGCGCTTTTTCTGTGATTTGCGCAACTTCTTTTTTTTGCGCTTCTTCTGTGTTTTGCGCATCTTTTGTGTTTTGCGCACCTTTTGTGTTTTGCACTTCTTCTGTGTTTCTTCGCTTCTTCTATGTTTTGCGCTTCTTCAGTATTTTGCACATCTTCTGTGTTTTGCGTATCTTCTGTATTTTGCGCATCTTCTGTGTTTTGCAAATCTTCTGTGTTTTGAACTTCTACTATGTTTTGCGCTTCTTCTGTCTTTTGAGCTTCTTCTGTGCTTTGCTCTTCTTCTGTGTTTTGCGCTTGTTCTATCTTT
>JANZLC010056413.1:0-14471 GCA_026413385.1 Erythroxylum gracilipes
TTTCATAATGAAATTAAATTGGTTTAGTTGTTTTATGTTATATTTTAGTTAATTGAGAAGATGTTTCCTTTGGGGAAGAGTTTAGTCAAGAATTAGAACATTTGATAAGGAAAATCAAGCAAATAGGCATATAATTCTATGAGTATGTGATCTAAGGTTAAGATAATTCTTGTGAGGAATAAGAATTTACATCGTAAGCCTACACCTAGTTCATCACATGAGCATGTTGCATCATCTAATGTAAGGTTTCTAGTTTGCCTTAATTTCTATCATTTTCTCATAAATTATAAACTCAAAACTTTGTTTTCTATACATGTAAGATAAAGTTAAACAAATTATCTTTTCTCTCCTGGCTTGGCAGATTTAGTTTTATATGTTCAGTGTGAAGTAATAATTGATTACCTTGGTGCTGATTACTGTTTTCAAAATGGGATAAGTCAAAGATAAACTAAAAAGACAGTTGTGGGGCTACCAAAATCATAGGAAAATCATTTTGATTAAAGGATGTATATTTAAAATGAATGTTTGTTGATCTTATGACCTGTTAGATTTATATTACTATAGGATTTTATGTTTGTCAATTGTATTTAACTACTCTAAATCTAATTAAGTAATAAATAGTTTTGTTTGGTTTGATATTAATGAAAATATTTTGATTCTTGATTGTTATTTAGATCATGCCTCGTACGAGATTTGGAGCATCTTCATCCTCTGAAGCGGGTGATGTCCCTGATTTAGGTAATCCTTGTCTTCACTTTATCAATGTTGAGAACAAATCAAGGTATCTAAGTTTAAAAGATTGTCTAATTATGCCAAATAGATTCATTGATCATACAACTATAACTGAGTTAGGAATTGGAAATTGAGTCAATGAATTACTACATAACATAGGATGGGACAAATTCACAAATTTTAGGGAAAATTCATATGTTGAATTAACTCTAGAATTTTTATCAACTTTAATTTTGACTTATAACGAAGATGGCATTGTGATTAATTTGATATCCAGATTAATGAATACGATGCATGCTATTGGTTTAAATGATTTGAATGATATATTTGGATTTCCACACAGTGAGTTATATGGTTATGATGATGAATTTAGGCCTAGAGAATTTTGGAGTGAAATTACAAATTCAAGAAATGTTTATTCTCGAAGTAGGTCTAAATCATCAGCTTTCGTGAATCCTAGCTTACGCTATCTCAATAGGTTTTTAACTTGCACAATATTTGGTAGAGGAGATAGCCAAGGTGTAGTTTTCTAAATTTGAATTGTTTGTGTTGTGGTGCATGGTGCATGGTGCATGGCAAACAATTTAATGCTGGTTTGTGGTTAAGTGAGCATATGATGGATGTAGCGAAAGTTAGCACTGGGAAAATAGTTGTTGGGGCATTTATAACTCAAATTGCAAAGCATTTAGGTTTACTAACTGAGAGAACAAGTATACAGTTAGTTTCAGGGAATTCTAGTTTAGACTTCCAGTCTTTGGTGTCAATGAAGATTGCGAAGCGGTAAGGTGATCGTTATATTGTTATTAGTGATGAGGCAACAGAACCTTCAGCTAGTGAGCACAGTCGGTGCGAAAGAGGTAAAGGTACAAAAAGGGAAGGCCCTTCAGAACATGAAGGTACGCAACGTACCATTGCACCTACTTCTGTTGAATACCAACCATTAACAAATCAACTTACTATTTTTGAACAGCGAATGGGTGCGAGGTTACAAAAGATTGAGGAAGATATCGCGGAGCTTAAGGATTTGTTAGCAAATTTGAATCCTCGCTCCAGAAAGCATCCGCCTCCATCTTAGTATTATATTTCTAATTTTTCTTTGATTATTTTGATTGTTTGTGAATATTTTTTATTTCATTGTTTGACTTAATTAGTGTTGTTGGCATGTTAGATCGTTGATTTAATTTCCTATGATGTTAACTATGATTGTTGTACGTGTCGTGTTGATTTTTTTGTTTAATTGTTAAAGATGTGTGATTATTGATTGAACTCAATCGAGGTTATAATATATATCTGCATGCATGAGTTGGTTAACCTGGATTTCAATTGAAAGGGTATTAGCGTGTTATGATAGATGAATGACACTTTCCTTCGGTAAGGGTTTGAGACCAATTAAAAGTATTCGCTGTTGAGAGTATTCTTTCATGTTAAACAAATATAGAACTTGCTTGCGAATACTAGTCAAGATTACATAATCCTATGCAAACATTAAAATGATGAAGACATTTAGGATATAACCTCAAAGCTTAAAAAGCCACCATGATATTATCCTTAGTGAACCCCTTTGAGCTTGCATGGAACCTTTTTTTGGTTAAAACCTAAAACATTAGCTTTGTCTTTTATTGTTTATCTGCTTTGATTATACCCGCCATAAAGGTATGTTGAGCATTTAAAAAGTATATATTTTATTGCATATTGGGGAAAAAGACAAATGATATTAACCGAAGAAGAGAAAGAAAAAGGCAAAAAAAGGATATATGTTATTGTACTTTCAGTAAAAAAACACATCATATCAACTAAAGAAGGAAGAGAAAAAAGGGTTTTAAAAAAAGGAAGCAGAAAATGGCAAGGGAAAAAGAAAAAGATGGAAAAGGGTTGATTGTAAAAGTAAAGAGATTTTTGAAAAGAAAAATTTTTGTGTTTTATATTTTATTGGTACGTATGATTTTAAATGCTCAATTGGTCCTTTGATTTTAAGCTAAATTTTATCTTTTCCATACCTCTACCAAGGCCTCATTGCAACCAAAGTAAAGACCTTTGGATTAATGCTTGTGTTAGATATATAGTAATAAAGATTGGATTCGCTAGCAAGCTTATGGTTGATGTTTAACATAAAATGGAAAATGAGTGAATGTTTTTGCCCTTTGAGTGGTTGGAAAAAGGGAAGATTGAGTGAGTGTCTATCATACTCGTTAATGGTCTTTTAGTTGATGTACTTGTCAATTATGGTATGCATGTGAATAATAGTTTGTTCATGAATTATTATGAGTTTTAAAATCTTAGGTTGTGTTCGTGAAAATGGTCATTTAACATCTTTAATCATTAAATGAGAAAATAATTTGTTGTTATTATTACTTTTTTTATCCGGTGTTTGTGTTTTTATGGTTGAATGTTTACCTTAATTTGATATTATTGTTAATTACTGAACATTATTAATTCTCTTTTAACAATGTCCTTGCAAAGAAAAAAGGAGAAGAAAGAGAAGATAAAATTGGAAGAAGAAAGAAGAGACAAAATTTGAGGGCCGGAAACCGACCTGGATGTTCTAAATGTAACTGTTGATAAAGAGGATGGTGCGAAGAAGAAGAAGATAAGGAAAGAGAAGGATAGGTACGGTGTGGCATTGTTAAGAAGAAGACAAAAAAACAACACTTATACATGTATTATGACTATAAAATTTCGATTCTTGAATAGTTTAGTTTATTGTATAATTGTGGGTTTTGATGTTTATGCAGTGTTTATGTTTTTGTTGTCAAAGTTTTTGTTAAATGTTTATGTTGTTTGGATTCAGAAGTTAAAGAAATCATTTTATCAAAAAATAGTGGACAAATTGGCGTGCACTTATTTAATTAGTAAATGAATTAATTATAATTTAATTAGTAAGTTAATTATATATAAATTACAATTTAAAAAATGGAGCTATCTGTGAACGTGTTTTTTAAAATTTGTAATAAAAAATTTTTGTAATTAAAATAATTTTTTATTCAAAGGGTACATGTCACGGATGTGACATGTGACCCTCCTTCACGGACGTGATATGTTAAGTCACATCCGTGACATCCTCTTTATGTTTTGATTTTTACAATAATCACTATTATTTGAGTATATTGAAATAACAGGATGAAAATTTTGTCAGTCATATAAACTATATAATAATTAAAAATTATTATTAATACAGTAACATATTCACCAAATATTAATATTAACAACTTAATAAAGTAACAATATTTTTATAAATAAAATAATTTCAATTAGATTTAGTAATTACATCAAATTAATTATATTCAAGTATATTTAAACAATACGAATTAATATAAAGTGTTTATTATTATAATGACATTATTATGTACATATTATATATAATTAATCAATTATATTATAATAACTATTAATTATATCAAAATTAATTCATCAATCATTTTTTAAGTATAAGCATATTTATAAGCATAATTCATCTCCTTTATTTCTTTTTTTGTTCTTCTAATTAACTACATATATATATATAAACTATATAATAATCATTAATGTAGTAACATATATACCAAATATTAATATTGACAACTTAATCAAGCAACTATACTTTAATAAATCAAATAATTAAATATATTCCAATAATTTTAATAACAATCGAATGAATTTATTATATTCCAATAACTATTAATTATATCAAAATTAATTAATTAACTATTATTTAAGTATATTGAAATGATAGGATGAAAAAATATTTAGTGAGATAAACTATATAATAATTATTAATACAGTAACATATCGACCAAATATTAATATTGACTACTTATTTAAGTATAAGCTTATTTATATTATATCAAAATTAATAATATTTAAGTATATTAAAATAATTCGAATTAATATAAACTGTACTACATATATATATAAACTGTATAATAATTAATAATATTAACAATAATCATTAATGCAGCAAATATTAATATTGACTACTTAATCATGTAATTATATACTAAATATGTATAATAAAATTATTATATATATATTTAATATAATTAACCGATTATAGTATAATAACAATTAATCATACCAAAATTAATTCCATTTCAATAGGATGAAAAAAATTCAGTCATATAAACTATATAATAATTAATAGTAATCACAATAATTATTAATACATTAACAAATCCACTAAATATTAATATTGACTACTTATTTAATTATAAGCTTATACATATTTATAGTCACGCTATTAAAATAATTCAAATTAATATAAACTGATTATTATTATTATTATTATTATTATTATTATTATTATTATTATTATTATTATTATTATATATAGTGAAGTCACGGGTGTGACTCCGTGACAACAATTCGATTTGAGTCACGGGTGTGACTTATTTCAGTCACACACGCGAGATTAATTATATCAAAATTAACTAATTAACTATTAGTTAAGTACATTGAAATAATAGGATGAAAAATATTCAGTGATATAAATTGTATAATAATTAATAATTATTAACAATAATTATAAATGCGATAACATATATTAATATTTACTACTTAATCATGTAACTAAATTTTAACAAATGAGATAATAAATTATATACCAATAATTGTTAATAATAATTGAATTAATTTATTATATTCCAATCACTATTAATGACATAAAAATTAATTATTTAACCAATGATTTAAGTGTATTTAAATAGTTAGAACTGTTTATTATATATATATTATATTATATTATATAGTCTAATAGAAACAATAAAGGGTTATGATCCAAATAATTAAAAATTATCAACGACTGTGAATTAACAACAAAACTATTATTTAAGTATATTGAAATAATAGGATGAAAAAATATTCAGTGGTATAAAGTATATAATAATTAATAATAATTAACAATAATTATTAATACAATAACATATATTAATATTGACTACTTAATCAAGTAACTAAAATTTAACAAATTAGATAATTAATTATATACCAATAATTATTAGTAATAATTTAATTTATTTATTATATTCCAATAATTATGAATTACATAAAAATTAATTATTTAACCAATGATTTAAGTGTATTTAAATAGTTAGAACTTTTTATATTATATTATATTATATTATATTATATTATATAGTCTAATAAAAACAATAAAGGGTTATGATCTAAGTAATTAAAAATTATCAACTACTGTGAATTAACAACAAAAAAAACCATCATATGGATATGGAGAATTATATTTAGAATTATATGATGTCCATTGAGATTTAAGATAATATGAAATAAAAGCACAAAAGGTACACTAGTCATTTGATCAATTTGTTCTAACATAAAAAGGTTATGAACATTTAGGTTTTTTTGTTACTGTGATCACCATCTGTATCTAACTGCGGTGTAGATTCGGTATTGCTGATGATCATATTTGCATGTGACTATGAACTGTTTTCAATATGGCTGAATCTTTTATGGAGGCATTGTCTGACTGACAAAGAAGATTCACCAGCATGCTCTGAAGATATAAAAAATCAAAGTATATTAGCCACAAAATATATAAGGTGAGATTATTTATAAAAATGCCAGATAGATAACTAACAGATGATAACGTTAATGTTGAATTAATAAATAATGATAGATAAGAAATACCTGCAATAAGTAGAGGTATAATTTTAGCACTGTCATATTGATCATCAGTTAAAATTTGGTCATCTTTTGCGGGTAAAAGCGAAGGCTTTTGTAGTTCATCATCACCAATTTCACGGTAATAAATAACAGTAAATCGTTATTTATATCATTCCATTGTACCTGATGACTGAATGTTTGCTAGTTTGACACAAAGAAGAAATATTTTGCTTCTCAATTTTGTGTACACCTTTTCTAGAGGAAGTTTCATGTTCTTATTATGGGAATATGAAAAAATGTCAATTATTAGGGAAATAGCCATATAAAGATAATTGGTGTTCTATTAAATTGTAAATGTAAAAGAACAATATATTAAAAAATATAACCTCATTGTAATATTGCATAGCTTCAACAACATGAAATTCAAAAGTTTTTCAACGAGCTCACTAAAAATAGACGTCATGATAGTCCTTATTTCGTCAATCAAATCATCATCCTATCGACACCTATATTAAACAATTGATAAATTTTAATATAGGTCACAACTGTAAGAGCCATTATTTATTATTGCAAAAATGTGCCATCAGTCACACCCCGTGAGAGTCTCACAGGTGTGACATACGTGCAGTAATAAATAATGGCGACGGTGGTGGCACAGCACATAAAGAGCAGTAGTGGGAGTATAAAAAACCGAGCTTGTTGGGTAGGCCACAGTTGATCAGCGTCCGAAATTCAAAATCCAGATGAGAAGCAAAAAGCAGTAAATTGAAGAGTGAAAAGAGAAGATGCAAACCTAGGTTCAGCCGTAAGTTTTTTTCTGCAAGAATTACAAGTGAATGGAACTCTACAGTTAGCAGCTGTAGAACGAAAACATCTCTTAACATGCTATATACCAGTATTTTTACAAGATATGTTGGAAGGAATTTTAACTTTAATCCATAATATCCAGAAATAACCCATAAAAAGATTTCAATTAAAAAATTAATACGTAGTAATTTATAAGAATATATAGATGTAGTTACCTTGCTAGCAGAATTCAAGAACATGATTTTGGTGATTTTCTGATGAGATACGAAAGATATATCAAGATTATATCTTAGGTAAGATCGTTCCATGATAAGGTTTTTAATTTCCTTATTATTTCGTCTTATCCTATAACATAATAATTATAAATGTCAAAGCATAAAAATTTTATAAAATTTCTATATAATTTGTAACATAATAATTATAAATATGAAAGCATCAAAATTTTATAAAATTTCTACAAAATTTTATTGACAGTTGAAATCAAGATATATAATTTTATAGATCGTTGGAGCAGAGATGTTGGAGCAAAGATAAGGGAGTACCAATTTTTAAGATCTGCAACTTCCTGTATTGGTGGATCAACAAGAATTGCTGAGTCGAACTAGGTTGATAATGCAACACCTACAATTTTTTATTCTAACTTTAAAATAAAATAAAAAGATAACTAATAACGTGTAATATTATGAAGAAGAAAAAAAATACTATTATAAAAGTTCACTTTCAGTCTCCTACACATAATTATTGGATAAGAGTGTAAGGATTCAATAATTTGTTGGCGCTCGTTATTAACAAAAGAATTCCACATCAACAGTACAACCGTTTGGTATCTAATAAAAAAAGAAATGTCAGAAAAAACAAAGAATTTATCTAAGTTTCATGCAAAATATAAAGAATAATAGAGAATTAAAATTACTTTTTGTTGGCGATAACAAATTTTTGCATAGTTGAATTTCTTCCATCTCTGTTGATTTCTTTTTTATCTAAAACTTCAATAACGACGACCAAAATATCTATTACGTGTTAAAAAAAATATAATTAGATATAATAGATAAAATTGTGAACAATGTATAAAGAAATAGATTAAGGATCTTACCAACTAATTTTTGCTTGTCGTTTACACAGTTGATAAGATCACTAAAAGGTGTACAGTTAAATTTCACGAGGATGATGGTATCATCATCTTTCACAAGTTCAAAGACAGTGCGGCTCGTAATTATCCATTGTATTTTCAAATCTTCAGTTTGATATTGAGCCAGAATTGACTTGACAATGGCATTAGAAATAATATATTTTTTACACGGCTGCAAGATGGGGCTCATTCGTTGGATATCATTATTGAATATAATACCTTCAACTTGTGATCCCTGCTAATAATAAGAAAATTATTAATAATTAAGTAAAAAACATGTTAGATGAAGAAAGCATAATTGTTATACCTCATAATCAAAGAAGATAAAATTTTGTCTCTTTGATGGTGTACTAGGTGCAGTGACAATATGTTGTTTTTCTTAGACTATAATTTCACAAGACCACCATTGAGCGCCAGGTGTAATATCCTTAATCAATAAACAGTTTTCCATCCTGAAACAATCCGTTTAATGAATTAATCAAGAGAAATAATTTTTTCTATGAAATGAAATTATATCGAGTTGACAAGAAACAATTAACATGCCTCCTGACAACTTGATCTTTTATATTTTGACTAATTGAAAATTTTCATGAAACACAATATTTCTTATTTTTTGATCAAACTTTAAAGATTCAAAAGTTCCTGGAATAATCAGAACTTTAACTGATTCAGGAGTTTGAGCTCTTGACAGAGCCACATATAGTTGCCCATGTGAGAATACATGTTGACAAAGATAAATTCCAACGTGATCAAGTGTTTGACCTTAGCATTTGTTTATGGTCGTTGCAAAACACAAACAAAAAGGGAACTGTGTTCTAACGAAAGGGATTCCATTTTTTTCATTTTCTGAAGATTGTAAGGGAATTTTAGGTACAAAAATCAATTTTCTTTTGTGAGGTCCAAACACAATTTCTGCAGAAATTGTATGATCTTTTAATTGTCTGCATATCAACCTTGTCCCATTGCACAGTCCCTCAGTTAGATTCTAATTTCTCAGTAGCATAATTGGGGAGCCTTCTTTGAGTAAGAGTTTGTATGGAGGTAAGCCTTTAGGATTTAAAGAATTGAGAAAATCTTGATAATCAACTGAATGTCTTTGGTCAACCGTCTTGTCAAAACTCATATATGAATGCATATTTCCTGACAATTTTTGAAGCATCATGTCATTAATTTCTTCAACAAAATTGTTCATTAGCCATAGTACACATTTCTTTATCATCTGATATGGATAAGATGAATATAAGGTTAGGTCAGGGAACACATTTTCAAGTAACCTAGTGAAGGTAACGATGTATCAAAAAAATGTAATTGTAATTGTAAAAAAGGATAGTAAAATATATAATGGAAAAAATAGTAACTTGTTAAGAGACTCATCCTTGTTGTCATAAGGAATAACCAATCCTTTTGGCAAGCATATTTGATCTTGCTCATCTACTGGTTCAGTTCCTTCTCCACGCTTAATAAAAATTCACAAAAAGTTGGATTTGATATAGCTCTCATATTTATCATCAAAGAGAATTTATGCATTTGTGGCTAGAGATGTGAATTTAGAAGACTCGAATCAATCAGTTGTTGTTTTGTAGCATGGTCAATAATCAGCAAAGTTTGACAAAAGTCACCACCAAATACAACAAATTTTCCTCCAAAAGGTTTATTAGAGTCCATGATATCTTGAAGCAAATCATGAAATGCTTCAATGGCTTCTCGTTTTGCCATAGAAGCCTTGTCCCATAAGATAAGACTAGATTCAAATATCAATTTTGCAATGCTGCTTATTTGCTTAATTGACAAACTTTTTTCTTCGACAAATCAAGCGGGATTTTAAATCTTAAGTGAGCTTTCCTACCACCTGGAAGGACTGATGCTATAACGCTCGATGTAGCAAAAGCAATTGCAATATGTCCCTATGATCGTAAATTTGCAAGGAGAGCTCGATATAAGCAAGTTTTTTCAGTTCCGTCAGGACCATTAATAAAAAAGATTCCACCACTTGAAGTCAAAACGGAATTCATAATTAAACCAAATATGTACTTTTGCTCATTATTTAACCTTGTTTGTAACAATAGGTCTTCTGGATCAATCTGTATATTTATCTCACTTTGTATTTCCTTAGTTTGATGTTATGATATTCAACATGAAACTGATGATCAGTAAAATGATAATCGGTCAAGCTTTTTCCCATTTGCTCTAGAGATTTATTAATATCTTCAAGGGCCATTTTTGTAATGTCATCAGATGTATACGTATTATAGGAAGAACAAGAATATTGGTAGTCATAACAAAGGTCGTCCTTGAATGTTTCCCAGAGTTGCTTAGGATCTGTGGGTGAACAATAGAACAAGAGTGTAACAAAAAAAAAGTCTGAGGGATGCTGACATTTGAAACATAACAGCTTCCTTAAGTGTTTGTTCTATATAAGAGTCAGACGCTAGCAATCCTAATTATAGTGCAGCTTCCCTGAAACAACTTCTTTTGTTACCATCAACAGTTAACAAGTTATCAAATGACGTTGGCCCTTTAACATGTAACAACCTCAAGTAATACCTTTCTCCTTCTCTAGGGTCAACAGTAACCAATCTTCCTATTACTTTGATTTCTTTCTGACCATGTTCTTGTTTTTCGATTCCAAACAAAATGTTCTAGAAAATCTTTATACAGCCATTTCATCTCTTCTGCCTTTTTATTTGTCAAATTCACCTTGAAAAATTTGGTTAGCATTGTTTTTGAGAAGTCGATATTTCTCAACAAATAAAGCAAAACAACATTTTTATCAAAGGAAATAAACTGTTGATCTGGGAGGTGAACTTGCAGTATATAAACTAATGGATTAATCTCTGCTAGATGAAATTCATACATGCGCCATAAAGCTTTAGGAGGTGAAATCTAACAACCTTCTTGGAAATTACTGATTTCATCAATATTAGTTTTGTTCTCTTGATCGATAATGCTAAAGTTGACAAGGTCATATCCTTTAAAGACATATTTGTATAAGTACTTAATAAGCTTCACAGTTGAACATATTTTAACATTAATGTGAAAATCAAGTAGAATCAAAAGGTATGGATTATGAGGAACCACCCACCTATTATCAACCTCATGTCTGCAAATTTTCGCTTTCCTTCCATCATCTCTTCGTCTATAGCATGGATAACTGTCTTTACCATGAACGGTAAAAGGAGCAAAATTCTCGGGATAATGTTTTTTGCACACATCATTTCTCATGCAAGGACAATCTTTGTTCATAAAACCACAAGGACTATGAATCATATGCTTAATGACAAGAGAATATAACTGCAAATTTTGACCAGGATCAGGTATAGCAGATATGATCTGATTGTAAGAAGCTAGATTTAGCAATTTAAAATGTGGCTTAAGTATTAGCAATAAATGAGCATGAAGGAATCCACGCTTCTGAAATTCAATAACATAAACAAATACGACCACATCTCCAAAGATTTTTTTTTGATTAACTCATTTTTTAGAATTTCAAATTTAGCTCTGAATACTCTAGCAAATAAATCCTGTCTATCTTGTTACCTTTCATGAAATTTAAGATTGTCTTGTATTTCTCTCCATATAGGGTTGCAAGTCATAATAAGGAAAATATCTGGTTTACTATTTTTTTGTACTAGAGCCATTGCATTGAGATAACATCGCTTCATGTCCCTTAGACCACCGATAAATGAAGATGGGAGCACTACTCGATGGCCAATTCTAGAAACTTCTATTTGACAAACGGTAATACTATCCAAAACACCTTGCAAAATTTCTGTCCGTATCTCATTTTGTTTTTTTCTATGGAAATCAAGTCGAGACGTTTCAATCTTTATATAAGTACCAACAACAAATTGCTGAAGCAGTCTTAAGCTATGGAGCATCATGGATTCATCATTTTCTCTCATTTGGAGCCAATAGTAGTAATATTCTCTAGTAGAAACTAAATCATCTTCACGGTATCCTTCTTCAGCAACTAGTAGTAAAGAAAGTAAAATTGATAAATAAAACTGTGGAATTAAATCATATTTGGAAAATGACAAAAAAAGGACAAACTTGCCTGTGTTTTCCAGAGTGAATAATTCAGATGGATCAGTAAAGGTGTCGAAATGAACATCACTCCCTTCATCTAAAACACTGCTCCTGTTTCTTTATGGAATCAACTGTTTAATGTCATGATGCCATCCAGATTCACCGTGAGGAAATAAAAGAGGATATTGAAACGGGTCATAACATGCATAATAAGATTGAATTCTATAACTTGTACCCGAGTGAGCATAGACTAGGATGTGAGGACATTTGTCAATTTGTTTAACATCAATTTCAGTCCATTTAGCATTCACTTGTGATGTAGTAGGAAGATTATAAACACGTTGATCAAGGCCGGGATAACATCTCAGAACTATTTCATGATTCTCAAGTGATAGAATGTCTCTAAGACTTCGAAAGAACTTGGCATAAGGGTTATCTTGAAGAACTACCATAATCAGTTTTAATGTACTCTCACGAAGTTTATCACAACTGTCAATCTTTCTTTTTAGTTCTTCGTCAGTATAAAAGAAATAGAGTTGGATTCCAGATACCTTATTGGTTGTTGGCACTAAACTGTCAAGGAAATGATAAACTTGTCCTTGAACACGAAATGTATAAACCACTTTCTTGTTTTTTGTTAGTTCGCAATCATGTCTAGCTCCTTAGGAAGTAAAAGCTACATTGTTATTGTATGTACGAACATTCTTCTTGAAATGTTCTGATTCTTGGTCATTGCTAAAAAATAAACGTTTCAAACGATAAGGCATTTGAGGAGTAACAATGGACTATTTGTCCCGACGAACAACAAAATGATGGAGGTTCAAGATAAAATTGTTTTGCATGACAATGTTCACAATTTGGAACAAAACGAAGCTGTTGAGGTTCAACAGGTAAATTCTGCAAAACTGCTAACTTTGAGGAAGAGGCACGATGATTTATCCCTTAAAACATATAAAAAGAACATGATCACTTTGTGGAGTAGTCATATCAAAAATAATAAAAATATAGGTTTAAAAAAATCATACCTTGATTAATATGATTTACATCAAAATCAAAAGATTGATTTTGTATTTGTTGACTAGAGGATTAATGAATGAGAAGTTGACTACCGGAAGGTTCACTATTAACAAAAGAATAGCTATGTTGATCAGTAATTGTTTGATGAAGAGTATGTAAAGTAGCGCATCTCTTTTTTGCAACTCAGAGTTTCTCTACGTCATTTTAACAATTCTTTTTTTTTTATCATTTGCCATTTCAACATACTTTTGACGCCTTTTGGCATTTCTATCTATATTTGAATGCCTAAATGATGCAGACAACATTAATGCTTTTGATGTATCAATTGATAATATTTGTTCAAAATATCAAAATATTTGTAGTAACAATATTCGTGAAATATATATATATATATATATATATATAACTATATATATAATTAATATAATTAAATATATATTATAAATATTATTAAAGGAGATATGTATAAAAAAGGTATATATTTCATTTATAAATGTTGGGTATAATTAAAAAATGTCAAGATATAACAGGCAAAAAAAAAATTGAAGCAATAATATCATCTTTATCTATGAATATAAAATAATACATGTAACAAAGCATAGATTTAATAAAGAGTTTATCATGAAGCACTAACATCTGTATTTGTTAATATAAAAAAAACATCTAACAAGCATAGATTTGACAAATAAGGTTAACAATACATTTAACAAAAATCTAACAAACTATACATTTAACAGATAAGGTTATCTAAACATTTAATGAATCAGAAAATTTTTGAAAAGTTTGCAAAATAATATGGGTTAAATATAGCACGAGATAAATAAAGGCTCAGAGATATATAAAAAAGTTAATTCATGGCAATATGATATAAGTGAATGTACTAATAAAGTAAAATTGCATATGTAAGTCAGGAAATATGGAAAAATAAACAAGAAACTAATTATCATATCAATCAAAAGAAATATGTCATGACTAAACATACCTGAATAGTGCAAGAATCAACTAGGCAATAAGAAGAAAACCTAAAGAGAATGAAGGTTAAATGCGGTCAAGAAAACAATTTCAGAAAAATAAAAAAGTCTAACTGCAAATATGAAATGATATTTATAAAAATAAAAACTAATTATTTATCATGTATTTTGTAAAGACACAACGTATACAAAATATT
>JANZLC010056464.1:0-14462 GCA_026413385.1 Erythroxylum gracilipes
GTCTCTTATCATAGGATACGTACTGGAATGACCTACGGGCGTCCCAGTGGGTACTCTATGGTAAGGGGGCGCTACACAAGTGCTAGGGAGGACTTGTTGTCAATGTAAATATACGTTGCTTCTTCTTGAATCAAGTGAAGTTCCTTTAACAATTGTCGTAGCCAAATTGCATGAAAGTGTAAGATGTTGCCGCCACATACTCGAATTCACATATAGAGAGCATAACAAGTGGTTACTTCTTTGAACTCCATGAAATTGCATAATTACCCATGTTAATGTAAATCTAGTATTACACTTTTTGTCGTCAATATCTTCAGCAAAGTTGCTATCGTAATATCCTAGAAGCTTGAAATTATTGGAGGAAGTACAAAATAATCTATACTCCAACGTACCTTTCAAGTACAAAGTATTCTTTTTTTTGCCTTCATATGAGTTGTTGTAGGAACTTCCATGAAACGACTCACTACTCTAATAACATAAAGAATATCAGGCCTTGTGCAAGTCAAATGCCTTAAACTTCTTATAAGGCTTTTGAATAAAATGGGATGGTCCTTTTCGCCTTCTTCAAACTTTGATAGTTTCGTTCCACACTCCATAGGCGTGTTCACGAGGTTACAATCAAGCACTTTGAACTTCTTCAATACTTCTTACGTATATCTTTCTTAAGAAATAAAAATTTCTTCCTCAATTTGCTTCATTTCTAGGCCCAAATAATAGGACATGAGCCTTATGTTGGTCATCTCAAACTTATGAGACATTTCCTTCTTGAACTCTTCAAACAATCTCGAATTGTTGTTGGTAAAGATCAAATCATCCATTTAGGAATGTCGACTTCATATATAGTTGATAAATTCTCCATTTCATTTGAGTCGCCATTGAGATAAGCAGTCGAATAGTCTCAATACAAGCAACAGGGGCAAACACCTCTTTATAGTCAACGTCATACCTTTGCTTGCAGCCTTTTACAACAAGCCTTGCTTTGTACCTTTCCACTTCTCCTTTTGCATTTTTCTTTACCTTGTAAACCCATTTGAATCCTATGGCTTTATGACTCTTAGGAAGATTTGTTATTTCCTAAGTATCATTCTTCTCAATCGACTTGATTTCTTCATTCATAGCTTGTTTCCATCTTTTGTCTTTTGTGGCTTCTACAAAGCTGAATGGCTCGCCGTTAACAAAGAAGCAATACAAATCAAGAGTTACTTCTTTAGTTTCATCGTAAAGATCATCAAAACTTCTCATTCTTCTTGGTCCTTCATTTGAGCTTTCACCTTGATTATTGGGAGTGGGTTAAGGTGGCTCACCATTGGTAAAGAGGCAACACAAATAAGGAATTATTTCTTCAATTTCATCATAAAGATCATCAAGACTTCTCATTCTTCTTGGTCCTTCATTTGAGCTTTCACCTTGATTATTAGGAGTGGATGAAGGAGGTGGAGTTATATCTTGTGTTGGTGCCATAACTTCTTCTTCTTCCTCTACAAAGTATGGAATGAAGTCATAGTTACTTTCTTCTTTTCTTTCCCAATTCTATGCTCCATCTTCATCAAATTCTACATTGCAACTCACCACTACCTTGTCATTGCTTGGGTTGTACAACTTATAGCCCTTTGAGTTTGTGTCATAGCCAACAAAGACATGTTTGACACTTTTATCATCAAGCTTGCTTCTCACTTGTTGCAGGATATGCTTGTAAGCAATGTACCCAAACACTTTTAAGTGATTCACGCTAGGCTTGTGTCCTCTGCATGCTTCTAGTGGCATATGATCCTTAATACTTGATGTTGGTGAGTGATTAGATATGTAAACTGCACAAGAGACAGCTTCAGCCTAAAACTCCTTAGGCATATTCTTAACCCCCAACATGCTTCGAGCCATGTTAAGAATTGTTCTATTCTTGCTCTTAGCAATGCCATTTTGTTGTGGTGATCTAGGGACTATTGAAGGACATCGAATTCTATGAGCTTCACAAAATTCATTAAACTCTCTTAAGGTGAACTCACCTCCTCTATCGCACCTTAGAGCCTTGATTTTGTAGCCACTTTACTTTTCTACAAGAGCCTTGAACTTCTTGAATGTAGCAAATGCTTCAGACTTTTGTTTCAAGAAATAAACCTATGTCTTTCTACTAAAATAATCAATAAGGAGGATGAAATATCTGCTGCCACTAAATGATGATGGATTAATTGTCCTACAAATATTGGTGTGTACAAGTTGTAGTGGTTTGGTTGATCTTGATGTAGCCTCCTTTGGGAAACTCCTCCTTGCATGCTTGCCAAGAAACACATATCACAAATTTGATTGGGATGGTTAATTAAAGGCATCCCTTTCACCATCTTCTTCGCTCCTATATCTTTGAGGCCGCTAAAGTTCAAGTGTCCAAATCTCATATGCCAACATCATGCTTCCTCCTTTATCATAGCCTTCAAACATTTTACATCAAGCATCTTAAGATTCAATGCAAACATCCTATTCCTTGATATAGAGACTTTGGCAATTAATGTATCATTTTGATCTCGAAGCCAAAGATGATTATTTTTTCATGTGAATATCATACCCTTTTTTTAAAAGTTGTCATAAGCTTTCAATTCACCTTTTAACTTAGGCACATAATAAACATCATTCACAAGCTTATGGCTACCATCTTTGGAAGAGATGAAAATTGTATCTTTGCCTTCAATTTAAATTTTTTATGAGTCTCCAAAAGACACATTGCCCCGTCTTAATAATAAATTTGATTCATCTTCTTCCTTACCATCTATAAGATTAACTCTTGCCTCACCATTATTCAAGGGACGATGACATTTCTAAGAATAATGTCCAAACTTATGACAATTGTAACACCCAATGTTGGATTTTTCATACCTCCTTTTATTTATCTTCAAATTATAGCCTCATCCTTTACCTCTTGCACTTCCATGACCTCTACTTCATTGAAAATCTCTTGCCCCTTCATTGAATTTGTCTTGGCTACCTCTTCCTCTTCCACCTTGGCCATGTCTATGACCTCATCCTCTTCCTCGTCCATGACCTCGTTGACTTTCTCCTCTATTTTCCTTTAAATAGGCCTTGGTTTTTAAAGCTTGCTCCAGCGCTTCTCCTTGTCTTCTATTGATCTTATCTTTATGGGCTTGCAAGGATCCCTTTAGTTGTTTAATAGTCATCTCCTCCAAATCTTTTGATTATTCAATAAAGCACATCATATAGTCTAATTTTGAAGTGAGAGTTTGAAGGATCTTCTCCATCGCACGAATATCCTCTACCATTTCTCCATATTTCTTCATTTGATTTGTTTATCGTGTACCCTTAAGCAATAATCCAAAATTAATTTAGATTCTTTCATCTTCATTGCTTCAAAATCCATTTTTAGAGATTGAAGCCTTCCTTTCCTCACTTTCTCTACTCCTTGGAAAGACTTTTGCAAGATCTCCCAAGCTTCTTTTGAGGTAGTTGAATCAGCCACTTTTGCAAACATTTAATCATTCAAACATTAGAGAATGATGGTGAGGGCTTGTTGATCCTTCTTCCTTGTCTTTACAAATTCATTTCTTGCATTTTAAGACAAAGCTCCTTTATCTTATGGCATCCTATACCCCTTCTCTACTATCTCCCATGCATCATGTGACCCTAGCAAGGCCTTCATTCGAATACACCAATTCTTATAGTTATCCTTCGTAAGACGAGGATAGTGAAATGAAACCATTTCAAAATTAGTCATTCCTCACTCTTTTTCTCACAACTTACCCACTCTATTTTTTTTCACACACACTCTAAATTTTTTTCTAAACCAACCAAGCTCTGATGCCACTTTGTTGGAAGGTGGAAGGGTGAATTAGAGAGGAGAATGTGTCACTCAAATTTTGGCTTGCTTAAAATGCTCGGTACAAACGGTATTTATAGAAAGCTTAGGATTACTCTAGAATTACTACTTAAATGCCTAACAATTTTCTACCCAACTAAGTTATTAAATACCCAACAACTTTTTACCCTACTAGCTTATTAAATGCTCTTTAGAAAAATCTAGTGCTCTAGGCATTATCTATTTACAAGACTATTCTAGAAATAAATCTTCGCCATACATTGTAATTCTAGAATAAATAGATATTCCTGAAGAGAACTCTAGAAATTCTAAATTTCAAATTATATTTTTAACAGGTTTGTCTCAATCCACGTATTAAACAAGGTGCTAAAGAGGTTTAGCATGAAGAATTCCAAGAGGAGATTGTTACCAATGTCACATGAGATTTCTCTCTCATAGAGTGCGTGTCTTAAGACACAAGAAGAGAGAGATAAAATAGATTGTGTTCCATATGCTTCGATAATTGGATCAATTATGTATATGATGTTACTAGAAGGTTTCAAAACCAATTTAAGTGAGTGTCACTTAACAGTTGTGAAAAATATCTTAAAGTACTTAATAAGTACTAAAAATGTTTTTTTGATATATGGTGGAGTTGAACTAAGAGTTCAAGGGTAGTTGATGCTAGTTTTCAGTCGAATCTAGATGATAGTAGATCACAGTATGGGATGGCGCACAGGAAAAGGAACTAAGGTCTCATCAACGATCCAGTGCAAGTGGGAGATAATACTAATGAAGGGTTTTAAGAGGGTTTGAGGAGAAATTGGATCAGATTTAGTGAGCCCATAAACAATCAGAACATCATATCTTAACTAAAAACCTAAAGGCAATGGTTTATGAATCCTATCTTTGTATATAACTTACTTCATCCTTGTATCTCTTTTCGATGTGGGATTCCTTCATAAATAGATCCATCCGTAACTAGCTCCCCTTCAACCCATAGTTCATAAGAAGTCATTTGAGTCACTTTATGAATCACCCATTCATCTGACCCAAGTCCATGAATCTTTATTAATTGGACTTCACCAACCTTACTCTAATACCAATGAAGGATTTTAAGGGGGCCTGAGGACAAATTGGACTAGATCCAAGTGAACCCATAAGCAACTAGGACATTATATCTCAACTCAAAACCTTAAGGCAATGAGTTATGAGTCATATCTTTGTATATAACTTACTTTATCCTTATGTCTCTTTTCGATGTAAGATTCCTCTACTTGTAAATTCCCATCATATTCTACATCTTTTGTCAATAGTTTTTGTGTTCTTGGTCATTGTTTCAGTGGCTCAAGATGCGTAGAAAGAATTCCTTGTTCGAGGTTGTATTGATGTTGAAATCAGGTTAGTTTCCTTCTATTATAATACTAATTAAAGCTGCTCTTTTGAATCATTTTTCTACCTGGGAATAAAAATGGAAGTGACTCAATTGAGCTATATCCATTATGGACAATATTGATAGTCTTGTTTTACATTTTAATCTTTACACATATTGCAAGAGAATTGATTATCTTTGGTCTGTGATTGGTGCAGTACTTATGATATTGGTGTGTGATTGGTGGATACACCTAATGGCGTCATACCAATTAGATGCAAGTGGATTTTAAAAACTGACATGGATGGTAATGTACATATGTACAAAGCAAGGTTAGTGGATAAAGGTTACTAACAAAAACAAGGAGTTGATTTTGATGAAACCTTTTCGCCAATAGCTATGCTTAAATCCACAAGGAACTTATTGGCTATAGACGTATATCATGATCATGAAATCTGACAACTAGATGTCAAAATAGTATTCTTGATGGGAATTTGTTAGAGGATGTGTATATGATACAAACTGAGGGTTTTGAATCTAAGAGATTTCCTAATAAAGTATGCAAGTTGCAAAAGTCTGTTTATAGACTTAAGCAAGTGTCACAGAGTTGAAATGTCCATTTTGATGAGATTATTAAAGAGTTTGATTTTATAAAAGGTTAGTATTGAGTGCAGTCCTTTTCGTAGTACTATATGTGGATGACATATTTCTAATTGGAAATGACATACCAATGCTTTATTATGTAAAGATTTGGTTATCTAAGAACTTCTCTATAAAGGATATGGAAGATGCAACATAACTTCTAGAAATAAAGATATATAGAGATAGATCAAAGAGGTTTTTTGGTTTATCTTAATCTACAAATTTAAACAAGGTGCTAAAGAGGTTTAGCATAGAGAATTCCAAGAGGGAATTCTTACCCATATCGCATAGGATTTCTCTCTCATAGAGTATGTATCTTAAGACAGAAGAAGAGAGAGATAAAATAGATTGTATTCCACATGCTTCAATAATTGGATCAATTATGTATACGACGTTACTAACAGGTTTCAAAACTAATTCAAGTGAGTGTCACTGAACGGTTGTAAAAAAACATATTAAAGTGCTTAGGAAGTACTAAAGATATTTTCTTAGTATATGGAAGAGTTGAACTGAGAGTTCAAGGGTATTCAAATGCTAGTTTTCAATCAGATACAGATGATAGTAGATCACAATCTAGGATGGCACACAGGTAAAGGAACCAAGGTCTCGTCAACGATCCACTGCAAGTGAGAGATAATACCAATGAAGGGTTTTGAGGGGGTTTGGGAAGAAATTGGACCAGATCCAGTGAGCGCATATATAATCAGAACATCATATCTTAACCCAAAACCTTAAGACAATAGGTTATGAGTCCTATCTTTATAAATAACTTACTTTATCCTTGTATCTCTTTCTGATGTTGGATTACTTCACAAATGGATCCATTTGTAATTAGCTCCCATTTAACCCATAGTTCATGGGAAGCCATTTGAGTCAGTTCATGAATCATCCATTTATCTGACCTAAGTCTATGAATCTCTATTCATCAAACTTTACCAACCTTACCATAATATCAGTGAAGGATTTTGAGGGGCTTTGAGGAGAAATTGAATTAGATCCAAGTGAGCCCATAAGAAACTAAGACATCTGATCGCGCGTCGTTACGCTAGTCAAAGTAAAATAACTAGACCTACTACTATAGCAGTGGTGAGTCTAGGTTGATCCCACAGAGAGTGTGTGTAAAGTTTATGAAATGAAAGTAACTGGTTTTTAGGTTTAATGGGGGGAGTTGGATTTTTAAAGAAGAAAATAAAATGAAACTAATTAATAAAAACTAATTAAAGAAAATATGCAAAAAAATGAAAAAAAAATGGAGAATTCGGTAGGGGCCTGATTCTTTGGTTCAATCTCGGCCTACACCCTAGTTAGGCACATTTCATTAATTTGTTGTTCTCAAACCTCTCCTAGCAATTATTAATCGTGAATTAATAATTAACCTGAGTTTTTCCTTAGGTTTTGTTTAATCAAGATACGATCGTTAATTAAACCTAATCACCGAATAACCTAGGATACGATCTCTAGATTTAATTAGGCAGTAGCATTACGAATTAGAAAAACTGATTAATCAAGGCAATAACCACATATGATGCGTCATTTAACCTAGGTCATGTTATCCCTAATAATTACGAATCATTAATCGCTACACATGAATTTTAACGTAATAATTACGGATTATACCAAAATTCTAGCAATGGGATTAAAATTAACGATTCAATGAACGCATTAAAGTCATCAATTCACAATACCCAACGGGTTCATACACAAATAACCGAACAATAACGAAAATATGATTATCCATACACAAAACCCAAATCAATTAACATAAGATTTAGACATTCAATTCCTAATAAGAGAAAGAAACAACAAAATAATAAAAAAATACTTAACCCGGGTTATCGGCGTCGATGTCGCCTCCGAACCGGCGTCGGAATGTCTAGCTCTTCATGAATTTCTTCCTCGAAAATACTTCAGCTCCGATTCTAATCCTTAGCCAAAAATCCATTGTTTTACCTCACCGCTGCAAGCTTCACTGCAGCCCTTCTCCTCTTACTGTTCATTGACGAGACAATTTAATGTTGAGTCCTAGCGTACTGTTCACCTTAATCCTCCGTGCCTGCCTCTCCTCACGCAAGCCTCACTGAGCCATAGCCACCAAGCCGTCCGTAGCTGGCGTGCCACAACCCTCTCTTCACGCCACCGTTGCTCTCCTCTCTATAGCTTTCACTGTTTCTGAATAGACAAATAAACTTTCACCCCCCCTTAAATCCTTCGCAGCCCTCCACTTCGCTACTTCTGGGAACGCAGCGTACGCTGCGTTTAAAACCAACGCATGTGTTTCACGCCTTCTACATGCGTTTAACGCATGTCTTCTGCTCTTCAGCGCTGCGTTTTAACGCCCAACTCTCCTCTTATGCGCTGTCGTTTTTGCTTATTATTGCTGCTCTTTGCTTGGTCAATGACGTTGCCGTTTTGCTTCATTCTAGTTGCTGTGTTATTTTATTTGGCAACTTCTTGGTTGTATTCTTTTGTGTTTTCTTTCTTGTCTTTTATTTTTTTCTTCTTACTCCATGAAGACAAGTAAAAATTAATTTTCAACAAATAACTCAAATGCAGCACTTTTGACTTACTTTACTTTCTTTGCTTCAAAATTATACCTAAAATCATATATGAATTAAAGTGAGTATATTAAACATATTCATATCAATAATTGCTAAATTTAAATGATTAAAGATATCAACAATTAAACACATATCAACATCATATCTCAACTCAAAACCTTAAGACAATGAGTTATGAGTCTGATCTTTGTATATAACTCACTTTATCTGTATGTCTCTTCTTGATGTAAGATTCTTCTACTTGTGAATTTCCAACATATTCTGCATCTTTTTTCAATAGCTTTGTGTTCTTGGTCATTGTTGAAGTGGCTCAACAAGCGTAGAAAAAATTCCTTGTTTGAGGTTGTACTAGTGCTAAAATCAAGTGAGTTTCCTCAGTTACAATAATAATTAAAGTTGCTTCTTTGAATCATTTTTCTACTTGGGAATGGAAATGGAAGTGACTCAACTAAGCTATAGGCATTATGCACAATATTCTTAGTCTTGCTTTACCTTCTAATCTTTACACATTTTACGAGTGAATTGATTATCTTTGGTGTGTGATTGGTGCAGTACTTACGATATTGGGGTTAATGTCTCTCTTTCTGGCTGTGGGCGGAAACTATATTGTTAAAATATATGTAAATAACAAGGTAGAAAACACCATGATGTCGTTTCAACAGAAAACCAATCAGAGCTGCCAACAACTAACTACGTGAAAGAATATTGGCAGCTAAGTCTAGCACTGGATCCTCGTACTAGTGTAGTGCTAAGGTACTTATGCACATTCTTCTAGTTATTTTATTCTCGGGATCATAAATATTTGCTAGTTTAAGATTGAAATAGTGATTTGTTTTTACAGGGAAAGGCATCAATAATATCACAAGATGGGATCAATCAGCTGAGCATATTCATCTTTGTTTTAGCAGTCATGCAAATTGTCTACAGTGTTATTACAATGGCCTTAGGAAGATTAAAGGTATTAAAGTCATGAGTTCTGCATCTTTCAATATTTGTAAATAATAATAATAACAATAATAAACACCAACTTTCATGATAAAATAATTGATGAGTAGAGTAGAGCACCACACTAGGAAAAGGTTTCTATGACATACGTGTCTGGCTTTCATTAATGACTCGTACAGTGGCATTTATAATCAAAATGTAAGTATACATGATTTTCTAACGATCAAGAAAATGAAATGGTCAATTAGTCACCATGTCATTCATTTCTTGAGGAAGGCAGAGTGCCAGCTAACATGTACTTGTTGGCTTATACTCCTTCAAATTCGATTACAAATTAAGTCGTTTGACTCTATACTCTTTTTCTTTTACCAGTAGAAATTTTGCACTTATTATATGTATAGATATATTAATTATATATTTAAAATAAATTGTCTAATAAGTTGAATTAAAATCAAACAATTAATTTAATATAATTAATATGATAAAAGTCCCTCATCTTATACTCATATCATTAAGATGTGTAATACATTGATTGAGTCCCTTTTAGTTTTAGTTCTAGTTTAGTCTAAATTTGTTTAAGTTAATATTAAAAAAATATATTAATATTAATCTAAGATTCGAATCTGAACCGAAGACTTTAGCACCTTCTCTGTCCTACATCATTTAAGAATAGGTACTGGCAAGTCACTTGGGTCAGACCCATTTAGTGAACCTTTCAAATTTGATTTGGGTCAATGAACTAAAAATCAGCCATTCCAGCCAATAGTCTGATTGACCTGTAACAGCTGCATCATTTAAAACCTTGATCCTTTTCATGGATCAATCTTTTTGTAACTCGTGTCCTATTTGAATTGGTACATGCATGTGCGTTCAGTGTTAAAGTAAGCCTAAATCTCCATACCTCTTTATGTTCTAATAAAATAGTTGCACTTCGCAAGATGCTAAAAGAATTCCTATCTTCTCCATCAGTGAGTCGTACAGTTTCTCATACAGCTAAGCAAGCAATAACCTCTATACATGGTCTTATGCCGTATTGTGAAAACTTTGTGTATCTTCTAATGAAGTTGATGGTAGAAATAGTGGTAGCCTTGCCTTGTTGTTTAGACCAATATGACCTCCTAATATACATATTGCTTCATTGACCTAATTTATAGAAAGGATAATGATAGACGTAGTTCCCTTATGATTTTGATCCTCAAAGACTATATATATTATGTATTTTAATGCTTGAGACTGAAATAACCTTCCTTTAACGTGATTTGACTTAAGACCAAAGTAGCTAGTTACTGTCCAACACGAATAGAACAAACATAGTATTTGTCCATTCCTTCAAATCTTAATTAAGTTGGAAAGCTTTAACTGAAAAGAAAAAAAAAGCTTGATCATTTAGAAGGATTTATTTCTTCAGTCAAGATTTTTGCTTGATTATGTTTTGTTTCGAAACATTGATTTTGGTCTCTCTTGTTCGACCATATGATGCGTTGGACAAGAACTTCTTTGTGTTATACTATTTTTCAACAAATAATTAGTCAAAGTCTCAAACTCTCCTCTCCAATGAACTTAAAATAATTTAATGGAATGATAAAAAATCAACTAAATGACGAAACTTGTTAAAGATATTAGGAACTTCAATTTTATTTTTGTCAAAAATATATCTAAAAATATTTTCTAAAATATCATAAAACAAAACATGATATCTATTGCCAAAAATATATTTAAAAATATTTGTTAAAATGATCATAAAACAAAACATAATATCTATTTCCATCATAAGATGTGACAAGATAATAAGGACCTCATAAATTAAAACAAACTAATTCTAAAGGTGCTTTAGCTTGATATGTAGATGCCAAGAATGGCAAACATGAAAAACAAAAAATGGTTATTAAGAAAAGAAATATTTGCTCTATGAACAGCCCGCTTAATAGTCCTAAAATTGACTTGTCCAAGATGAGAATGCCCTTGAGAAAGAGAAGATAACAATGCTTATGGATGGTGGCTTAGTTGATAAATAGAATGAAGCAACATGGAGTAAAGACCATAATTATTCACTCAGGTATGAAGTACTTCCCTCGTGCAAACATTCCTAACATCAAAATGATAAAAAAAAAATTAGAAAGAAATATTATTGGCATTAGTAAAGGAGAAAACATAAAGTAAATTGAAACATGAATTTAGAACATGTAAATATTATTTAAAAGAAAAAAAGTATTATTTGACTAACACAAAAAGGACCCAATGTGAGAGATTTGAAGTGTTTTACCATTGTCTATTTTCACTTCTTCTGGTCCATGATATAATGATTTAAGAGTGAGATTTTCCAAGTCAAAAGTGAGATGATGAGCTACACCTGGTCCAAGATCCATGGCTATTGCATGGGGTAAAATATGGCAGAGGAGTAGAACAATTTTGAGCAAGATGTCCCAATCTTCAATAGTTATGATAATGTATAGTAAAATTTTCTATTGAATATTGATGTTGCCTGAATGGTACCATTAATGATTGTTGAAAAATTGGATTAAAACGTCCTTTACCATGTTGAGAAGAACATGCATCGCTACCCTTAGGTGAATATTCTCTTGAATTGGTGGATTGGGCAACATGACTTGTAGGTTGAATAACAGACTCTTGGACATTGTGTTCTTGTGATATTTTGTCTTCTTCGCTAAGGAGGAGACCATACAAATCATCAAAAGAGATAAGATCCAATCAAGGCCGGCCCTGGGCAAGGGCAGTGCGGGGCACCCGTCCAGGACCCATCCTCATAAATGATAAAATAGGATATTTTTATTCTCATAAAAAATAAAATGAAACAAAATAGGGCCTACTCTTGACCTCATAAAGAACAACAAAAAGGACTCATATTTTGCTTATTTTTATTCTTTGTGAGGGCTCAAAAATAGATAAAAATATAAACTTTTTTTTTACTTTACCCAAGACCTATAAAATATTAGGAACAACCCTGAATTCAATATATTCTTCAAAGGCTGAATGGATGGGCGATAAGTTCATCCCAAGCCATTAGCAATTGCTTGAACGAGATTATCCTTAGCAATTAAACTATTTAGTGACTAATTTATCATACATTTCCGTTTCTCACTAAACAAATTAAGAAATACTTTGAATTTTTGCTTTGGTTAATCCATAAAACTT
Source organism: Erythroxylum gracilipes (assembly GCA_026413385.1). Classification (NCBI taxonomy): domain Eukaryota; kingdom Viridiplantae; phylum Streptophyta; class Magnoliopsida; order Malpighiales; family Erythroxylaceae; genus Erythroxylum; species Erythroxylum gracilipes. The sequence goes on from JANZLC010056464.1 coordinate 12,470, forward strand.
TGATTTAATAGTTTGAACTTGAGGCTTTGAACCCGAGGCATAAGCATTTTCAAGTTTTTGTTGCGCTATTCTTGTTATAGTTTTACCAACAATTTGAGGAATGAATGGTTCCATGGTTGATCCAATAATTCAGCCTAAGGTTAACTGATCTTGGATAAATTAAAAAGCATATGTGGGATTAGGTTAGTTCTCATCAATGAATTTCGTTGTTGGTGTAGAACTTTCATCAACATATTTGACTAAATTATAGCTATATAAAAGCGGTAAAAGTTGAGCCTACTATAAAATATGATTTGTTAAATTAAGTTTGATAGGTAATTGATGAGCTATGTTGGGTGGGATAGCGATCTGTATATTTGATGAAGGAATAAGTGCGTAGTAGAAGATGAAGTCGAAGAGGAAAAAGTTTGCTCAACCATAATTCTTAAACTAGTAATGGCTATAATACAATAATAACGTAATAGGAATAAAGTTCAACATTGCATTACTTGGTGATTAACATAAAATATATATACAAGAGAAATATATAATGATGGCCATAACAAATTATTAGATATACATAACAAGTTGCTTAATAAACTGATATACATCAAACTAAGTTACTTATGGCCTGTTTGGTTCACGGAATAGAATAGGTAGGGAATAGAATAGTTATTCCTAGGAATAGAAAAGATGAGGAATACAAAAGAATGCGTATTACTTTGTTTGGTTCAAGAAATGGAATAGATAAAGAATTTCTATTCCAGTGTTTGGTTTGAAAATATAAACTTGGAATAAGAAAGGAATAAGTAACAAAAAGACCAAAATGTCCTTATTATTATTATTATTATTATTATTATTGTTATTATTATTACTACTACTACTACTGCTGCTGCTACTATTAACTTTATAATTAACTTTATTATTATTATTATTATTAACTTTATTATTATTATTATTGTTGTTATTATTATTATTATTATTAACCATATTATTATTATTATTACTGTTAATTTATTATTATTATTATTTGTTTAATTTATTATTATTATTAATTATTCTTACTATTATTAATTATTATTATAAATTTTCTACTTATTATTATTAATTTTATCAATTATATTTAATTTGATTTTTGTTATTATTATATTATTATTAACATTATTATTATTATTATTAACTTTATTATTATTATTATTATTATTATTATTATTATTATTATTATTATTATTATTATTATCCAAAATCTAGAGGAAAAGATATCTTATTTTTATCAATTGGACTTGGATTGTGTGAAAGGAAATTGTATATATTTGAGTCGTTAGCCTTCTAGACTTCCATTTTGTTTCTTATGTATGAAATTAACATTGAAGTTACAATATGAGAAGCTTCCTATACACGATGTCTAGGGGTAAAATAAAGAACCAAAAGTAAGAACACAACATTACAAACACGTTAATAAGATTCTGATTAACATGATTCATTTACAAATGCTTAATTGGATAAAAACCGAGACTTTTCAGAAGCAAGCAAAAGATGTGAATCCTCCCATAATCCTCCATTTCCACTTTTCTGATTCTGCCACAAAGTTCAAGATCAGATTCAAAGCTTTTACCAACCAACACTAAGCCAGAATCTGATCCCATGTTCCTGTCTGAAATACCAATCCAAATGCACGAGTTAACCATAACATGACCTAATGTTATAGGATGTAAAGATCAATGATCTTCGATTCCACCCTAATGAAAGCAGCAAGATTTGAACCCAACTAGAGGAGAGGATGAATTAAACAGAGTAATGGGGTTTTGAAGAGAACAACAAACAGAGGATGAATTAAACAGAGTAATGGGGTTTTCGCATTTTGGGGAGATTGGAAAGGTTACAACAGCCTCCAAATGACGAAAGTAAATGTTGTTTCTGGTTTTACATTTATGAACACCATATGGGTGCTCGTAAAGTCCTTACTTTCAACATTTTAAGCTCATAATTATCATTATTTTATAAACTGAAGCCA